>CACRXP010000890.1:42622-84580 GCA_902702965.1 Spirometra erinaceieuropaei | reverse complement strand
GCAGCAGGAATTTCAAATCGACCCTATTGAAAACAGTCCGAGGAGCAATACGATGGAGCCTAATCGTCGGGCTAGTTGCACCTTGAGCAGCTTATTTTGACAGAAATATTCAACGCATCACTTTTTGAATGTAATACTTAAAATTTGAGTAATACTTTAAAAAGCATCAGTTAACTTTCTTCGAAGTAACAGGTCAGCATTATTTTACGTTTATCACAATGAAAAAATGGGTGCTATTTTGCCCTAATTCGTAAAATACGAAGGACAGTATTGACCGTTTTTTATGTTAGTTAAGGACGAAACGTTCAGTTTAATAATTGCTCACCGGGACCGCTTTGACGTAATCTCTCAGGTGGCGATAGTAAGCATCTGTCTGCGAACTAAAAATGACTGCCGTTTACTGTTCTATCACCGCAGTATACCGCCTAATGATACATGACATATCTGAAAGCTGGCAAACGAGGCAGATGGTCGGTCGGTTCCTTTCTCATTTGTCATAATGCACGGCGTCCTACAGATATGTTGTTCAACATCGGCGATTACAGCACTGCAGTAAATTTTATCATACAGTAGTCGGACAGGATGTAACCTGTTTCCTGTGTTAGAGCGTCGATTGATTTTTTGCAAGCGACGGAAGCGCCCGACAAAAGAGGAATGGAACAGAATACTGGCAACTCGAAGGACTGCGAGGGATGTGCAAAATAGCGAACAGTGTTTTCATGGGTCGATCATTGTCCGGCTATTTACGAATAACTGAATTTGCCTGAGGGACTTATTTATCATGCAGTAGTGCGCATAGTAACTCGAGGAGGTGCAACAGCGAATCAATGCCACAGCCAAGGATGCGAGATTGAAGAAGAGAGTTGACCTCCAGATGAAACTCCAGTCTCTGCTCCGCCCCATGAATGAAAGAAGTATGGCCACGAGAGTTGTTAACCTCTCGAAAATGAATCTCCTACCGGCTGAAATCAACCTCCTGTCTAAGGGAATAGACTTTAATCCCACGGATGCTACACCTACGAACTTTCTAGCTGGTCTCGAATCCATTCTACTGACCTCTGTCCTGCCTGAGGACAAGCGCGCTGACATACGCAGCTGTGCCACTGGTATCCTCCGGCAAAAAGACACCAGCAAACTATACCGGCCGAAGAAGCGCAAGGATTGCGAGCACTGAAATCGGACCACAGTATTGTTGTTGTTCCTGCCGACAAAGGTGGCGCTACCGTCGTCATGGAAAAAACTGACTACGTCAACAAGGCGAATATAATCTTCAGTGACACGGATTCTTACACCATTCTCACCGAAGACCCAACGAAAAGCAAGCCGCAGCCATCCAGAAAAAGGTTAATAAGTTTGCTCGTCTGAAAGTCATAGGTCCAGATGACTCAAAGTTTATGACCCTCAGTGATTCCCATGTCGCACACGCGTACGGTCTCCCAAAGGTTCACAAAATTGGTGCCCCACTGAGGATTATAGTACCGCTCATCGGATCCCCTACCTACAATTTAGCCAAATGGCTGTACAAGCATCTGAGGCCACTAAATCACGGATCTCGCCACAGCATTAACAGATCTCTCGAATTTCTCAACCGGATCGACGGCCTCAATGTAAGCACTGATGAATGCTTCTTGTCTTTTGACGTCATTGTCTTATTTTCTTCTATACCGCACGACTTGGCAATTGGCTGCGTAGCCCAACGGCTACAGGACAATCCTGTTGGTATCCCAGCGCACCACGTTATAGAACTGCTCCAACTGTGCCTTAAGAACTATTGTAAATTCGACAATAAGTACTACCAATGGGTGAAGGGAAGTCCAATGGGCTCCCCAATATCCGGTCGACTAAACCGAACTAGTGCTACAGCGACTAGAACATGACGTTTTTCTCACTCTCAACCCCAAAATGTGGCTCCGCTATGTAGACGACACCTTTGTCGTAATAAAGAACCGCGAGGCCGAAAGGCCACATCAGAGGCTGAATGAAGTCTTTACGGCCATACAATTTACCCGCAAAGAGGCAGTAGGAGACAGTCTGTCGTTTCTGGATGTGAAAATACAAAGGCTGGATGACGGTAACCTCGCAACCAGCGTCCATAGAAAAGGGTCCGATGCTGACAGCATCCTCAATTATGGAAGGAATCACCCTGCGGCTCAAAAAAGAAACTGCGTCCGAACCCTCTTCCACCGGGCCTACCGGTATTGCAGCAATGACGATCTGCTGAAGAAAGAATTAAGCTTTCTATATCGGCTATTTCGATCTAACGGATACCCAGTCGGTTTTGCGAAGAACTGCCTCAGACTTCAGGCACAACCTCGAGACCCCTCCTCAGATGGAGAAACCGTGACCCGGAAATTCTTCTCCCTACCCTATATGCAGGGGACCTTAGAAATGACCGCCCGTCAGTTAAGTCAGTTCGGTATTCGCGTTTCCCACAAGCCTGCATCCACGCTGCGCACAGTCTTAACTCGAGTAAAGGATTCTATCCCCAAAGAGGAACAGACTAACGTCATCTATCGCATCCCGTGTGCCAATTGTCCCTTCGTATATGTTGGTCATACAGGACGACGCCTGGGAACTCGTATTAATGAACACAAACTAGCTGTCCGTCGCCGTGATCCACTGTCCCACGTCTTTGCATACGCACTCCAGTGCGACCACCGTTTTAACTGGGATAACACCGAGGTCATCGCCACGGCCAACACAAAACGGGTGAGAGAATTCCTAGAGGCATGGCACTCTAACGCGGATAACATCAACCGCTATGTTGACCTAGACGCCCAATATGAGGGCCTAAGATCACGCCTCACTAAGCCGAGCCTCACGCTGCATCAGCAGCGCTAATCCAGGCGCCCGCAGTTCTGCCAACCTACCATTCTCCCTCCCCTCCAACACGGGGAACCGTAGCGGTTCCCCCCCCCTTCCTACCCTCCCGGCTCAGAACCCAGCATGACTCCCTACCCGCATCCCTCCTCACACGCTAATGGTTCGTCCGTCAGTGTTTGTCCTGTCTCGTCTATTAGTCTAGTGTGACTGTCTCACTCTCTCTTTTCTCTTCATTTCGTCTGACGACGGGTTGGTGTCACCAATTCGAAAATTCACGAGTACAACCCGATTTTTTCCGAAGAACCTCTTCCTTTTTCAATATTCATTTGTTTTAGGATCTATTGTGTTTTCTCAAAATCCGATTACCGGCAGTCAACAGTTATTTGTAAAACCGTGACTTAAGCAACGTGAAATCGTTTGTTAGGACGCAATTTATGTGAAATTTTTAAATCCTTGCTACAAGGAGGTATGTTACAGTTTCATATCTTACGTTTTTGTGCTGTTGTATGCGCGTAGGTCTTCGAAATTTCGAAGTACGACGGATGAACTGGGTGTCATAAATTATTGCTGCCACAATGTCACATTTTTTTCATATAATTTACAATATCTCGGTCATAACTATTTACTTTTGTGCTCACTATACGCTTACTCACTCACCGGTGAATATGTTTTGCGAAGTTTTTTGCATCTCAAAGAATACATGAACATCTGAATTGAACGTTTTGCACAGCATTATGTATTGAGGCGGTTCTTGGCCTGGCAAGGACGGGAACGTCGACATTCATTATAACATGGACGTTTTGCCTTAGGAGGACTGCGAAGTTGTTTATTTGGAACAAACAAGTTGGCTCTTCACCGTTAAATGGACGTAGATGGTTCCATTTCTAAAAGAAAATGTCCATAACTACATAGTATTCAGGAGCAAATTTTTTAAATATTGAATGGCGCATGTCATTCAAAATGATAATTCTCAAACACCTTTAAGCCAGGGTGACTGTGGCCATCGATATTCTCATCAAAAACAACATGAACATATGAGAGCTTAAAAGATGTACAAATAATCATCGCGTTCATAGACATTTTAATGGACAGCGCATGCTATCCAAACACATCTTGCAGTTCTATCAAGCTTGACCTAATTCTCAGACCTGGAAAAATCGTGATTATTTGATTCAAGTGCAAAATCAACCAGTCAACGATAAATCCATCCTACTCGAAAGAGCCCGCGAACTACTGGGGACGAAATCCTTAGAGAAGAATATGTTTGCCGCTTATTCTATACTGAAAAACCCAATTGCGAACCCCACAATCATATGTTAATAGTTGCGCATTTATCGCCTCACATTGCACTAAATGCCACGCGATCATATCCTCAAATTAACCCTTATTGTACTGTGAACTAGAGTTTTGTTTTATAATTATTACTCGCATGCATTTTCATAATCACTTTTGGTATAACATTGCCATATCCCGTTTATTTGGCCGGATGAGGAAATGATATTTGCTTGTTTATTTATCTAAGTTATTTATATAGAAAAATAGCGAGCTTACTCCATTAGAATGGTTGCCTTAAGAACATACGCAATGACTATATCTGCTACGCATGGAAGAGTATTTCACTCAGCGTTGCGCATGGCTCGACGGCAAGAAATCAAAAAATCGATTTTAATAAACAGGGACAGCGTACTTCTTCCTTTCTTATAAAACTAACATAATGTTTCTTGGTGCCATTTGAGTGATCGCGCAGTTTAAACAATGACAAAATTCCTCTCACGACACTTCTTGTAAGTTAGTAATCAGCAAAATGTCAGCATGTATTTAGCCACTCTGATACGCATGTATAGTCATCAGCATCGGCCTCTGATTAGGGTGAATTAGCAAATATTAGCGCAATATAAGGTAAAAAGGTACCAGTATGTTTTAGGCAACATAAACAAGACGGCAAAATTGTCCATTGATCTGGATTTGCCGTACAAAATCAAAAGTACTCATGTATCCCTTTATAAAGTTTAGTATAAAAGGACTTCTTAAATCAGTAAATTACAAGCGAAAGATTTATAGTTGCTAAGGTTTATGAATGCAACAAAAAGACCATCTGCATTACAAAGAACCCAAAAACATACACATTTTCGTTAAATGTAGGGCGGCCTCTTATAAAGGTCTGTATTACGACCATTTTGACGTTTCGATTTTTTTGCTTTTTAATAAAATTTGCCATTTGCAAACAACGCAAAATTACGGTTGTCGTTTCTTTTGCGCTTTTGAATATCTTACAGTTTTAATTTAACGTATGAACCTACATTGGAATATCCTTTTCAGCGTCGGTTATTGTGGACGTGACACTTATCAATAGAAAACATGTAATATCTTCGTATGTCACAGACGAAGTCATGGTGCGCAGAGAGGTCTTTTCCATCGGTTACTGCATTTCTTAGAAGGTGGAGTTTTCCAACATTTCGCGCGTCGACCTGGATGACGGTAGTGGAATTATTAGAGAAATTTTGCACGTACTTTTGAGTAGTATTACTTTTGGTTAATTTTGAGGCACAATTTCTGAAGCATAAGATTGTATTTGCAAAATGATGATCAACGGAAACTTCCGTGCATTCGTAGAATAGGCACGTGGATTCAATGAGCGCTTATCATCATCAATAATGATTTCGAAACTTCCGGGGAGAGAACATCGGCATAAGAATAAAACATACAGAAGACGACATGACGAGCAAACTTTACTGTCAATAACTTCTCTTCGGGCCAGAATCGATTAGTTAATTTTAAATGCACAGGCTACCAAGAGCGGAAGGGCATAGAGTTCTGTGTATCGTTAGCTAGCTTTTGACCGCGGTAAGCCAGGAGCCTAAACGTGGTTCTTCAGGGCGTCGCGGGGACCCCGCTGAATCATTTCGTGGGATTTATGCGGCCCCCTCCATCTACCCTAATCTACTGGGCTAGCGCCTACCAGCAACAACAGAAACGGTCACAATCATGTTACGCTGGCCGACACTATGCTCCCTGAAAGACCTCGCTCAGGCTCCGTAATCATAGGTTGACTAACAACATTAAACTCTTTGCGCCCTTCCGCTGTTGCCTAGCCTGTGTTTTTGAAACTAACATATCGCTTTTTACACCAATATATTCGTTCCAATATAGCGTAAGCGGCTGGAAGAGAGCTTATTAAAAGAAACGTTTGCTCGCCCCCTCGTCTCCAGAACATTACAATGGGAATTTTCACAATTATGAACCAATCGTAAGAAAACATTTATTTTCTAGAAAACACGTCAAATATGTGAAGCGCTAAGGGAGCCCAGCACGGCACAAGTTAAAACACGTAAAGATGTGGATTTTGCTTAATTTAGCGCCATTGGTACGCGTGCATGAATACCAGCGCTTGGCAAACCACGGTAGGTGCATGTTTATCGATCACTCGCCCGCAGGTTAACCAAACGCAGTCTAACACACGTGCGCACAGGTTGTCTTCAAAGAAATACGCATGCCCTACGCACTACTATCGCAGTTTTTTAAGAGGGTAAGAGGCAGAGGACAAACAATTTTACTACTGTCATTTACAGTTACTACACTGTCGACAAAGCGCCCCACAGGGGCCCAACCAATTATGCGATGGAGGCAAAATTAGGCCGAATTCGGGATGAAATTGATTATTTAAAACCCGCAGTTTGACAGCCAACCAACAGCGGATAATTCGTGAGGAAGAAAGTAGTATGTACGTGTCTTTGAGAAACGGTGTGTAAGCAGAATGCTTACACCGATACCTATCGGCTGAGGAGTTGGTGCATTTGTTTTTAATAATGGCGTTTCTCCTAGTGGCAAAGTGGAATAAGGAATACGTGATGCCATATGATTTCGGTGGAGGGAGGATGGCCTTACGACTGCATTGAACAAATGTTCAGTCTGTCAAAACTGCACTTCGAAACATCGGTCGCCGTGCGCAAAATGGCTTTCCTGTGCCGATTCCCTTTACATTGGTCACCTGTAGTCACGTAACTAAAGAACATGCCAGACAAACGAACTGCGTTGTTATATAATCGTTTAAGCTATATTTGAAGATACAATGCAATATCTATGCGTAATTAAGCAATGAATATTTGAGTGGTTAGCAATAATGCTAAGCGAAGCGCATACGTCTCGCTTTACATTTGAAGGTTTAGTTGTCACGCAACATCATATATAACTTAGGTCGCAATGTTAGTGAAATTTATTTTCGTGCCATTTTGGGACCTTTTACTAGGTTATTTGATGGCAGAATTTTCGAGAAGCAAAATGTTGTCTGCCAGGTAAGCGTCGACTAAAGTTTCTCTAACTTCATATGATGTAGTGACTGTTAGCTGGGCATCGTCAACAGTGTTTTCGAAATTTCTGAAAGGCGAAAACCAGCGCAAAAGTTACAATTAGTTTAGGGCAAGAAAACAAGAGAGCACTAAGCAACGGCAGCAGAGTCGAAGGCAGCACACTTTGCCTATTTGTTCGGCATACTTTCGCGGGCATGAGTGCGAGCCCGTGGTAAACAGTGGTGGTCTCATGTATATCGATCAGTCAAACACACAGGTTAGCGACATACTGTCTTGCATACACTTGCGCACTTTGTATTTGAGGAAATCAGCCTACCATACTCGCCATAATGCCAAATATAGAACCTTGAAGAAAAAACGCGGTAGCCGGGATCACATAGACACCAGTAAATGACAGTGATGCACCCACGCACAAAGAGCATTTCACAAAACAATTTTGGATGTTTGAAAACGTGGGGCATAATGACGGTAAGATAACTCTGCCATTGGTGTGCTTAACTGTCGTCAACAGCAGTAAATACGCAGACGGCGATTGTTAATGTTAATGACACTTTAAGCCAGTACGCTGTCGACAGAGCAGACGGTATTTCTTGGAATAACAAATGGGAACTTAACATCCACTGACCATAAATCAATATTATGCACACTACATCGCGGCACAAACAGGGTACTGCAAGGCTAATTAAAAATGGAGTTTTTTTAGCAAATCCCCAGGAAGCGTGAACGGATTCTCTGTAAGAAACGCGTGCAGAAGAAAGCACCGCTCTGATCACTTTGTGAAACGAAGTGAAGGGCGACCGTTTTCTTGACTGTGTCATGGAATTGGGAGAAGTAGAGATTGTTTTCGTTACGGTGGCTATTGCCTGCAGTGATGTAGAATGAGGATTTCGTGGCGTGAGATTATCAGATACGTGAGAGTGATCCCTAGATAATGTTATAATTATACTCTCAGTACGCCAAAGTTGTCAAAATGCTCTCGTGGTTGTTCACTGCCTGCAGACAGTTTAAAAATCCATGTGCAACCTTTTTTCTTCAACTGGACAGATTTCTGCAATAATAGATATTGCGCGACTTAAAAGTCGAATTTCAACGTACGTAGATTCACAGTTTGTGACACATTCCTATCTAACTCACATTAAGCCCTTAAAATTGTTGCATTTGGTCGTAGTTGAGGATTTTGGATGGCTTTGTTCTGTAATTGAATATGTGCGGAAGGTATTGTAAGTGGCTTGGCACATAGCCTAAATTGTAGAGCAGGCGATAAGGTACAGTTTTAGGCGGAGGACCACATTTTTGCGTTTATCTAGAGTTCTTGTAAAAGATACTCTTTTGAACTTTAGAAGAAAGTGAATTTGCGCATAGAGCAAATGTGTTTCCCCAAGAAATTTTAACGCATTAATGTTGTAACTAAGAGCAAATAGATTATATTACTAAATGATTGTTCGTCCTTTGCGCCATGTGAAAACAACCCCATAGAAACGCTGGTGCAACACATCAAAGTAGCGTAGTCCGCAATGAAATACGCAATACACAATCAAGCGGAGCATCGCAGGATTGCAAGAAATGGTCTTTGCCGATGTTGCGTTTTCCCGATTTGTACGTTAATAGGGAGCTCCATTCCGGCACATCACATAAATCAATGGCACTCCGAAGTAAGGTCTGGAAGAAAAAAGTTTCTGTTTCAAAAAGTCAGTCCGTTAATTTAAAAAGCGCTGTCAACTTCTTTAAACAATTAATGGGGAAGGTATCCTATCAAATGGTATTACGTCAACTTCTTTAAACAATTAATGGGGAAGGTATCCTGTCAAATGGTATTACGTCATTAGGCCCACTTTATAAGAAATCATTCTGGCTACTAGGGCTTACTTACAGCAGTATGTTAGCTAACATTTTAGCAGTTGTAAGCGTTTTTGGTTCGCAAGTGGATAGTAGAGTGTTTATTTTGAGCATAACCACTAAATGCCGTTAGCGTAACTGCGCCCGAAACCGATGTATCTGGGCCAAATTCTTAGACTTACCTGTCCCGTCACATCATTTTAATGACCCTCATTAAGATGAAATTAATCGTCGTCGTATTCCTTCCGAACACCAAAGAGTCTGTGGCACAGGTCCTATGCGGTAAGAGCTCTGTAAAAAAAACAACGCTAGATTACTCGCTTGCATACATTTATTTCTTAATCCGCATAAGCATTTCGCAAATCGTGATTTCGGGTAGTGTAGATTTATAAGAATAGGATTATGACGTTTATAATACTTCAGTCGTCATATTGTCCGTATCATAATCTGATTGTTGCTTACCTCAGGCGTAATCAGCATGCATAAATTTTGCGTTATGCGTAGATCTAGTGACAATGAGTTTTCAGAAGTAAAACATTCTGAGCTATATTTTACGAACATGCGGCAATAAAAAATGCAGACGTCATAAAGGCACTTGCATGTCGTGCCACGGTTGATTTTCTTTTTGCAATGCACGCTCTTAGCTGTCGTTCGTTCGATTATGTAGAAGATTGCAACATCGAAAAGGTAAAATCGTGTTAAGTTTAAATGGCTCTATCTTTCTATTCTTAGCGTAAATGAACGATGAGCGTCGCTGTGCCACCTGGTCGTCTAATCCAAAATTTAATAACCTAGCAACAAAAATCTTCCGCGCTTTGTTTCTTACTGTGATTAGGATAAACGTGCACCACGCCATATTGAACATACACATACAGACATAAGGTCTGCAAAATCGCCACAAGTGCACCCGTACGATGTAGAAAGTAGTGGAAAATCTCATCACCTTACAAACGTGTACTGTCGCTATTGGGAACCAGGTGCGAACTGATCATTTATCGTTAGCACACGGAGCACCCTGTCGGCTGGATTTCTCATCTGCTTTCCGTGATTCGAATAACCCGGAGCTTACAAATGAGTAGTTACGCTTAGAGGATGGTTATTTTAGAACAATGTTCTCCAAATCAGTGTCAAATGCTTTTACCAGGTCTGAGACAGCTGTAAACACAAGAGATTGCCCGAACATAATGCAATATGGGCCAAAAAATCACAATTTTTCTACCCATTAAAATACGTAAGATATGTTTACAATAGTTTAACGTATTCTTTTCTGGCTGAAATACAAATAATCCGAGAGGAAGCAGCCCAGAGGGAGAAAAAAGCATTCGGAGAGGAAAAAATTACTAGAACCGACCAAATGAAAGTACTTCACATTGATTTATAGAACAGTTTGATTTACTTGTACATTGTTTTTCCTTCTGCACCGTTTTAGTGCTTTTTAGGTTAGGAAGGTAGGATTAAAAATTCTACATTATGCCAACATTATGCAAACAGCGGGATTCATCGAGGCTAAACAGTTTGTGACGGCTTCTTAACTGCTACCACTCTCGGCATAACCTAGTTAAGGAAAGAAGGCGCACAGCAGTATGCATTTTTATAGAATGTCCCCACCCAATCTACGACCACCATTCCAGTGTTATCCTCGTCTCCGTAAGAACAGGTATTGGCCGGGTCCCAAATGCAAAAAACGGCAGGCGAGTAATGACGTATGCTGAGTATAGCCGACTGTTTGCCGAGAACGCTGGCTTTCAGCATCGCCACGTACAAGTTCTAACGTAGTTGTCAGGCGTGACTTGTTAGGTCGATCAGATCAACAACGACCTAGTTCAGTCGTGGTTTCGCAGCTTGGCTTACTCTAGTAAATATTTGTTTGATGCCAATACCACCGTCTACCATCCGTCGGACCATGCAAACGGTCGTAACAGGCTGACATTGTACTTCTTACTAACAGCCAAATTGACGCATTAGCAAGTTTGCTTAGTGATGACAATATTAATCAGAGTATGCTCTGGAGAAAATAATTATCTAAGCCTTTTGTCGAAGCAGCATTCGATTCCTTTTCATCTTCAGGAATTACCATAGAAGCATTAATGCAACAAGAAAAAAAACATTTAAATAAAACAGTGTCGAAATGTTTAGTCTTCACACGCTATCTTTCCGATGGAATGTGACCAACGACTACAACGCGCAAACCGTGTATTTGTAAGTCTTTAAACTCAATGTGACCACTGAATGATAACAATTTGAATTTTTAGTTTAAGTGCGTTTCCAAATGACAGAATTACACGTGCACTTCCAAACAGAGAACCACCCACAACAGTTATTGTTGCACTCTGGCATGTAAAATGAAAAATATCAGTGAATGTATAACATTGAAAATATAAACTATCGCGCTGGTCTGCAAAATTTGCCCTTTTTTTCGCAACTTGCATCACATGCCACCTGCCAAATAGTAAATAAATTACCAACTGTGAACCGTTTGCATGACGAAACAACTTCCATTTCATTACATAACGCTTAGGTGCCGAGAAGAAGTCTGCATAAGTTGCCAATTCAAGAAATTGTCCGAATATCAAGAAACGTGGAAGCCAAATAGCAGAAGACCTCTGCCCAATAAGATATTCGCGTAATTTTATGCAGGAGGAAAGGGTGTTTTGCACTAAAAACTAATAAATTGATACAAACATCTAACGTCTTAAGTGCCTAAAAATTATTTTTTTAGCATTTGTCATCAATTTGTATGAGTTTCGCCACCTTATTTATGTCCAACCCGATCCCGAGAGCCATAGCTTCGGACACACTTTAACTTTCCTAATACAAGCACAGTGAAGCGACAAATTGCGTGTTCGATATTATCGGTTGGGATCTTCCTATTGCCCCACTCGTTCCCTATCTAAAATCGGAATTAACATTGCATAACAGCGGGTACGCCAAGGGTTTTTTTTGTTGTAGAAGTCCAAGTGCACCCACTGCTAAATTTGATAAAGTAACACTAAACACGGATAAAATTTGTTACTGATTAAGAAGGCTGTTCTTATCTATGAACATGGCTTTATGTTTCGTGAGCAATTTGAATGTCGCACGTTCGACCGCCATGCCGAACAATGTTTGACGTGTGTGAGCAGGCACGGTGACTCAGTTTACAATTAGAGTAGACTTGCACAACATCTACCGCACTATCTCCTGCTCCCCACCTGGAACCGGTATGCAACTAAAATCAAAGGGGCATAAAGTGTAGGACGGCGCAGTTAGCCGGTACGGTTGTGCCTGCAACAAAACGTA
This sequence comes from Spirometra erinaceieuropaei, assembly GCA_902702965.1. Classification (NCBI taxonomy): domain Eukaryota; kingdom Metazoa; phylum Platyhelminthes; class Cestoda; order Diphyllobothriidea; family Diphyllobothriidae; genus Spirometra; species Spirometra erinaceieuropaei. The sequence continues at coordinate 72,335 of CACRXP010000890.1, read as the reverse complement.
CCATTACGCCCACTGGTCCACACCAAACACTTGACAGCATTTTAACCAACTACAAAATGGATCATCAAGTCCAGTTGATACCTTGATGACCATGCGACGGCCACGCAGGAATATCTGTCGATGCACCCGAGATCGTATGCGGATTTCTTGTCGTTTACTCAGATTAGGAATTGGGTGAGTAACGGAAGAGGGTGTATATTTCATTCAGCGCAAGCATACTATCAGGTTAAAATACGTGACCGACAAGTCACCGTCTTTGAGCGCAAATTGTCAGGGCTCTACGTGGGACATTGTTCGTAATGAGGGGTTAACTGTCGGGAATTCGTTTGGTACTACACACATAGAGACAGCACGTTTCACGATGTGCACTTCTAGATAAGAATCACCTAGCGCAGTAAATACGAGTGCATTATTCTAGTGAAATGGCAGTTGATTCCTAGATGCCTCCGGAGAAGTAATGTCAAAAGGTCGTGTGAGCAACAGTCACGACCGAGTGAGATTTCACCCAGGGTCATTTTGACATCACAATGAATTTAGGTGTTCTCAAAAGTGTTACTTGTGCAATATCTATTTCGTATATATTTATTCATTACAGTCAAGTAGCAAGATTTTCCTCATTTAGTAACTGCCTTACTTCTCATTGAAATCTAGGCCGATTTTCATTTTATTTAAGTCAAGCTAATCCCGAATAGATGTGCAGGTTTGAGTCGTAGGTGAACTAGTAAGTAAGGAATGTGGCTATTTGATCAGGCAAACATTCGACTTACAGATCTGAACTTTTAATAGCGCAAGAGACAATTGAGGACATGCAAGCAAATCATTGGTCGATGCCGGAAGACTGGAGATAAGTGTGCTGTTCGTTGTTAACTGACGCCATGTCAATAGATCGATGGAATGTGTACTCAACCGCGTACTAGGTTTTAATAAATGCTCGGTCTGTTTTAATTCCGGCGCAGACGATTGCTTTGGCTGCTGCAAAGAATCCACACAAATGCTTCTTTCATAGGAGGAGAAGTCTAACACGAATCCAGGGTTGTTTTGACTGGGGTGCTTCCATTAATTTTGACGGCCAGCTACTTTCTCAGTTGGTTAATATCCGGCGGCCCGCCATTCAAGGAAAAGCAAATATTCTAGGCGAAAGCGCAAGTTAACTGACGGCCTTAGTGCCATTTACGAGTACATCTGATGAGATTCGTTCTGCAGTCTATTCCGTTCATGTGCACTTTAAGCGTGAATCGGAATCGTTGGCAGAAAATATTATGGCTACTTTAACGCTTCCAGTAACATCGTTCCTGAAAACCGACAAATTCCTGGGAAAGGGGTTTTAATGCTTTTCACATATACGTCAGTAGATGTAAAATTTTTAACCCGAAGATAATGCAAACGATATGGCGACAAGTCAGATAATTGCCCATTATTCATTATTAACCCCCTTACGAATCCCCATTAGTGAAAAGTCCGTTCTTAGGCCTTCTTCTATCGCGCGTCCTACACCGTGCGACCGTACAATTATCTCGCAAATCAGACCTAACTCGGTTTTGGAATCATTCTTAAAGTAATCCGAAACGATTCACTTTTAGAAATATATGCCCCGTTTGGCCTTTTTCGAATGCGTATCACAAAGCACACTGTTTTTATCGAGTTATGCATCAGCTTACACCGTCTTTATACCCTGTATTCAGATGACAGTAAATTGCTAGTTAATGTATTTTCTACTTATGGGATTTTTAAGTTGCCGAACGCCTACTTATGCAACGTAGTCCCGTTGCGCTTGCAAATGCAAATCCGCTCTCAAGAAGCATCCCGAAATATGTGCTGGGCAGTGGGATTAACTAATGAGGGCTTTATTCGGGAAAGTTAAAATAGGTGTTAGAGGATACGGCGATCTACCACTACCGACAGCAAATAACATACCCGTCAAATTGATAGCCTACAGACCCTCGGTCCGTGTTTCGATTCAGCCCTCTATTGAAGTTTGATGTTTGCTCCGGATTTATAAATATTCGCTAATTGACGCATAAATAAAGTATAATCAATATTTTCATGAATGTATTAAATCCATTGCAGTTAGATACACCAACCCGGGCCTAACAATGCAACTGTTGACCGCATCAATCAACACGTTTGTCCAAACTTGCACATTTGGTAACATTTATCATAAAACAAAAATTCTGAGATTGTTTAATTGAAAACCCACTCCGCTAATTTACCTAACCATGCAAAGTCCCTCCATAGTAAAACACATTGGATAATATCTACAAACAACCAAGCTTTGTAGTAGAGGTTTATTCTGTGGTAAATAAAAAAATATTTTGCATTAATTAATTTTTGGATTGTGAAACGGCATTTAAGTCAATAAACTGCATGAGAGAACTCCTTTCGAGACACTCAGTTAATCGCCTTTATGACACACACGCATAACCAAAGCCCCTGTAAACTGCAAACGTAAGACGGAATAATTAACCAGTACAAGTGAACTATAATGTGAACAGCCTAGTTATTGTGGCGATCAATAACTTTAGCACATAATGGCGTGTTTCTTCTCCCTAAAACACTAAGCAGTATTTGCTGTCATCCGAATAAATCACCTGACGTGTAGTTTGTTAAGCATTTCTGTAGACCAGAGTATGCATTTTCTGTTTTTGGATTGCTGAAGATTTTGGCCTCCTCACAAATGCCTTCTTTGGGACAAAAGCCTGCTGTGTCCTTCAAGCTGTTTTCCACTTTAAGAAAAAAGCCCAGTATGTAATAACGACGAGACGTTATATCTGACTTGCCACTAAAAATCTCAGTAAAAATATAACAGCTCACGTTTTGGCCTGCCATCGTATTCAAAGACACATTTATTGAATGCACCAAAGGTCCCATTTATTCTCTTTATCTCAAGGAAGAAATCCATAGTGACCGAAAACGTGTCGAAGTAATCCACTGAGCTATGTTCGACTAAAAAAGAAAATCACTTGCGCATGAATGTTGACATCATGGTTTTTTGGACTAAGAGGATCCTAGGGAATTATACCTTTTGCAACAAAGTGACACAAGCTGACACAAATGACGTGTCTCTCAAAGTTTTCCGCGTATCCGCTTCTTCCATACACGTCGTACGGCTTGCAAGGCTCGTTGTATTCTTCGCAGAAGTACACTGTCATTTTCTCGCTTAGGTCTCCTAAAGACAAGATTGATTTTTGTTATTTGCAATGCCAGCAAAGATGAATAGGAGTAATTAAGTGAATTAATATAAATCAGGCTGAACTGACATATAGTAGGAGTAAATACACTTGGTTAGGACGAACCTCGTTGCATTCCACACGCGTTACGACAGCCTTCGCCCTTGGTTTTGTCTTCAGCTCTGTAGCGCACAAGTGTGCAGTCTCTATGCTGTTTTTCACAAAGCTCATACGTTGGTGACTCGTCACTGTACTCTAAAAAGTAAGGACGATTAAACTGCTTGTTGGAGTTGGCAATTAATAATGTTGGAGTATTGAGATTTCTCCCAACAATTTCATGAACGTAATATGCTTTAGTTTATTCGCTATAGACAATGGCAATCCTTCATTCAGCGTGTGCCATATATGGTAATCAAAATTATAGCTGATTTGGATTTCACGGAAGTCGGAAAACTTGCCAAAAGCGACAGCAACCAGAAGCATAAACGTGTAAAACAGGGTTAACTAGGGGAGTTTCAACATTATGGACCACGGTCGCCGTACCAGTTTGTATTTGGGCTATTCGATCCGGCTAATATAGTCAGATCTTGGTTTCTTTGGTATCTCATTGGTTAACCATTCTAATAGTGGCATGATTGGCTAATTTCATTGTTAGTGACAATTATTTAAGGGACATTAATGCAATAACAGTAAGCATGACAGTTTCAAAGTGGCAAACTCACCCACGTTCACCCTTTCATCTTCATCTCCTTTCCTTCTGTATAAAGGCCGTTTCCTTCCAAGCCTACGTGTTTTTAACGCGTTTGCGGAGTACTGAACTACCAGTACGTTCCATTTTTTTTGAATAAGGGCATATGTCCGAGGGTTTAATCAGCAATCTCCACTTTACTTAACAGTGGGGACATCAAACTGCAATAACTGTCAACTTGCTGAAAGTGGTGCGTTGTCCTACCTAAGGTTAAGACAGTAATTGGTCGACCTTTTCGCAGCATTGTCTGCCGACAATCGTCGTGTAAGATGTTCGCCAGGCCCCGTATGTAAAATAAAATCAACCTTCTGATCATGTAATCAAACTCCATAGATTCTCATTTCTTTGAATCTTTGCGCGCTCCCTTGTACAATGAGTGGATCTTTTATATGTTCCTTAAATGAAATACGTCTGGCTTCTGTGCTGATGGATGCGCGTTATTTTGCCTTAAGATTTAAACTTTTATTATTAGAGGTTTTCCCGCGTGTTTCGCATCGAATACCAAACATTTTAGTGTAATTAACATGTGCGCAGCGAAGATAGGCCTAACTCGAAACCGGATATTGTCACTTCCGAGCTCCTAATACATTTCTGTCCTTTAGAAGTTAACAGCACATTATTTACCGGCATACTGCGAACACACCATCATAGAGCATGCGGTCGAAATCAAATTACTGGCACAGTAGCTCTGTCACAGCCCGCAAGCAAAACACTCGAACATTTGGAATGATTATGATTTTAGTTTTCACAGACAATGACGGCCTCCCGTACGTCCCAGATTGTACATGTAGTGACGGCCTCTCAGGCATTGCAAAACTCAACATTTGATCCCTATAATAGTTGGGGGTTGCTAAATGACACAGCGGCCGCCAAATCATATGTGTACTGTCGTAGACATGTTGCAACTGCGTCGTAATGAATATCTGTCTTGTGCTTATGTCCTCTTTCTACGCTTTTTGCTCGAAGCTAGTTTATAGTAATTGTTCGCTTGCTCTAACCCAATAACATTGTTACCGCAAACTGGTGTGGCTGGTTGCCCTGAAGTTATATCAGAAATCAAATGAAGTACGCAAATGCGCGTGATCGGTTTCGCCAAAATTTAAACTGTAACTTTCAGTTCTCAAGTGGTTTTTTCATGCTAACACGATTAAATTTGCGCCTTGGCCAGTTAGATCTACTCTGTGAAGGAAGAGCTTTAGACGGTTTTTCGCCTCGTGCAATATGAAGGACTTAGTCAAACATTAAAACGAAACTGGTGCTCTTCGATTCCAATGTGTCACGAACGTTATGCAGCAATATATGACGAAAATGTGTAGTGCACATACTCAATAGGAACCGAGATCCACTATGTCACGTTGGCTTCAGCATATCCAGATACGAATATGTTGAATTTGCTGTATTTTGGCAGGCTATAATGTTAAGACTTACATTCGTAATGCTCCTAAACATTCAAATTATCATTATACAGGGAAACTACCTTCCCTAGACTCTGTGATCTAGTCGATTCATTGCCTACTCTCGCATTAATTCTCTCTGTCAATAAAAGCTCATTCTGTTTCGTTATGCGTTTTTGTCCAGTGCTACCAAAAGAATTTAATGCGTTTTACTTTTTTGGTACGAGGGAGAGTTAACATAATTCGTTGCCCCAGGACGGATGTGCGTTCAAATCTACGCCATGTTTTCAATGCGTTTATCTACACTGTGCACTACGACTTTATTATCACTTCAGATGCTTCATGATTAAGCTTCACTTTATCGCTGAACGCGATTTCGGATTGAACACAGTGATCTGCGTGTGGTTTATTCCTCCAGTAGACGGTCTTCATGTACGTGTAAGCAAATTCGGACTTTCTGAAGGCACAATGCAGAATTTTCAAGCTTGTCGGGCTGCATTCGTGTTTTCTAAGTTGGTTAAAAATCTGTTGCGTTAAAGCCCGTCTGTAACGTTTCAAGAATAACAATTTGTTCGTAGCAGTAGATTGCCACCGTAGATTTTCGAGGGGTGCATGGTTTTTAACTTTTCTAATTCTCTTTTTCTGTCTGGATTGTTAAGTATTTTTCTAAGTTGCCTATGCTCCAGCGGTTTGCCACTCAAAAAAGAAACAATAGCATGGGCAAAACTCCTAATTGACTGATGGCTGAAGGGCACGGGATCGTTCAACAAGAATATTGCCGAGACGATTAAGTCTGCAAACTAATGTTTGCGTGAGCATTTTGAAATGTTAGTCGGAACTGTCGAGAAAAGTAAATCTTGGCACGGTTGTGTCAAAAGATGTCGATCCTCTGGTAGGTGTTGAAATCTACGAAAAAATTTGGTGTTCTTTCAGCGGTCTCATAAACTTTCGCAAGATCATATTAAAGAAGCTATGAAGACAAATCAGATTTTCACTTTCTAAACCATTTAAGTTCATCTACGGACGAATTTATAGCGTATCGCGGTCCTATTATTGAAAAGTCAGCTCTCAGTCATTTTGTCTATCGCGCATTCGAAACTGTACACGCCTTCACTAATCTCGAAAAATCGGGGGCATCCTCCTTTCCAAACGATTTCTGAAGAATAACAATGCCGCGCTTGTTTTGACATCGACAGATAACTCGGCATTTTTTGAGTGTAGCACTAAAAGTTTGTAAGTCAACGAGCTGCGTGTTGGCAGTGGCATTAACGAGTTGCTAGGATGATGAAGAAACGTCAAAAAGAACAACTGGAAGGAGTCCGTGCCGTGCGTTATTCCCCAACACGGAATAAAGTGTGTTTCCAGGGAAACAGATTTTTACACGAATCTCCAAGAGGTACTTTTATCTGGGCGTCTACAATAATTTATCATCTATCCAAAACTGTAACTGTCTCTGGAGACTGTTTAAACGCCTCTGGTCTGCCATTCAAACAAAAACGAATGTCTGGGGCAATATTCCCAGTTAGTAGAGGGGAATGGCGCAGGGGTCCGCTCAGTAAATTACTAACCGCAATTCGGTTTGGTTTGCAATCTACGGCGTGCGTGCAAAAGTCGGAACACTCGCGCCAATAACATTCTGCTCCTGAAATCAAGCCTTATGCCTCGAAAAATGCCCTCCAAATGGCCACTTTTACAAGAGACTGTGTGCTATAATCGCAAATGTTCTGAAAAAATTTAAAATATGGAATTGATTTTGAGGTTTGCAGCATATATGTCGATAGTCGCGAATTTTCCCCATGGACCTAATGCCCGTGCGTAGACGACTATCCCCATATATCTTTTTTATCCCACTTACAACCGTCTATAACCAAAAATGCGATCGCTCGGGCCAAGTTTACAGGAGGGTTAAATTTTAGACATGCATTCGCTGGAAACAGTACACAAATTTGTCTGGGATAGGACTCGTATTGTAGGTGTCTGCTCGTCTAAGATGGGCCGTGAATTTTTGAAGGCCATCCATTCTGATAACTCATGCCTCTACCTGCATGTAGAATTGAATGCGGTGTAAAACTGCCTCAAGGCAATGTAGAAAAGGCACTGGCCAATCAGGAGATTATGCTAGCAAAATCGATTTTTAGGCATGTTTAAATGTTGACTGTTTTGCAGTCTTACTTCACGTCTGAGGACGACTTGGGAAACCAAAGTGGAAAATTTATAATTAAACTTTGTCCTATTTCCCAAAGAAATCATTGCTTCCGAACTATGATTCTTGGGATGCCAATTTTCAAATTCATATCTAAAACTGGACAATCGTAAACCAACCGCAAGAAAAGAAGTTACGCCTAATCCAAAGCGATCCGGGTTTGCCGCACTTTGAGTAGCGAATTTCACAGGGATTTCTAATGCACCATTTTAGCTAAAATATTGAGAAAATTGGCAAATCGTTTAAAGATCAAAGGTGTTTTATCTTCACAGACGAAATCCTAATTATTTGGATTTTATCATAGTGGGATATAATTCTAATTTACCAAAGGTTTGCCGTAATTCATAAAAAATGAAGAAAATGTCGTAAGCATATCAGCTCCGCGGTAGAGGAAGAGGTGGTTCCGTTATTTGGTTTTTACCATAATCCTCATTTGAAAATAATGTGCATCTATCAGTGGTTTAAAAAATGACGCTATTTTCCAATTTTCAACATAATATCTACAGATTTATGGAGACATTCAAATTGGAAAAACCAAGCAGTGGTTCGTTCAGCTCCGTGGATTGTGTGATATGGTCCAATCAGTTTAGTCTTATTTTTGAACAGGTAAACAAACGCCGCTGCATTCTCTGTCGGCCACAAATCGTCTGAGAAGAAGCACAAATGGATGAGAAGTTGAGAGAGCGAAAGGCAGGCAGTGAACTGCTAGTTCATAAAGTATAAATATTAACGCTTACTCACCTATTGTGAATAGCATACTTATGTGTAAGTTCGACTCTCTTTATGCGAATGCGTGTCAAGCTGGTAGTTGGAAAGCTTGATATGCGTCGAGTCGGTAACCATTGGGTGATGGCACCTAAAATAATCCTCTCAACCAAGAAATAATACCTACTCTATCGATTTGAGTAGGTTATAGGACTACATATTTGCTGTGTCATCCGGTTTTGCCAATCACCAGCAACGACTCTCGAGGTTACCAGCGACATCACTAGTCCGTCTGTATCATATTTGCTTAAAGATAGCTGTAGACCATCCCTGCTATTACCAACATTGAGATAGGTCTCCATAGCCGAATTACGACCGTGGCAGCCGGTCTGACCTTCAGTCCACATGCTGACTGGCTTCGATTATCAAAACCTACACTTACACAGCCGCTAAGCATGGACACAGACCGGGCGTTGGCATTGACAATACAGGAGCATTCAAGCGTTCAATCGCAGGAACGCCAAACCACAAAATCAAGACTTACACAATTGCTATAGAGAGTTGCGAAACCATCGTCTTAGGCCCTACCTGCCTTTTGCAACGAATGGCAGTTTACTTTAGGACAGTTGGGACAAGATCGCAGTGGATCAAATGTAGAGCGCGCAATATGCTTTCATTGCTGAAGTACGAGCACAGCAGCCGATATATGTCATCGTTCGAAATTGAATTCCTTTGGCACAGTCCTAGAGCGAACATTGCAGACCAAACGACTGCTTAACATCCGTGCTGGAGGCTATTGCGGCTGACGAGTGCCACCATTAGAACTTCTTCGGCTTATTCAGTCATAGCATACTACGGCTTAGTCGCAAAAGGCTCACCGTGCATACCTTACGATTGTAATGGAACAATCGTCATAGACCGACCACACTTTTGATAGCATTGTCATAAGCATCCTCATTTGAGGCATCGGTCTAGACAACTTGATGACACGCGTTCCTGAACTTCGCAGGCTTCAATGAAAATTGCGGTCAGCATTCAACGAAGTCTCGTCATATTCCCCGCTTCCAACAGTGGCCTCAATTGTTGCCGGCATACTTGCACGCACTACTTGGACTTTCCACGACCGCCTACCATGGGCTGGCCCTACGTTCTCATTATGTCTGGGAATGCACGCGCAGAAGCCCTGTCAGCATGACTTTCTTCTTCACTTTCACCGCCCTGAGAACGCGGCGCTGCAAATATGTCTATATAAACTCATTATATTGCACCCCCCACACGGAAATCTTTAGTAAAAGGTGAAAGACTTATCCTAGGCTTTGACAGGTTTCAGCCAGGTAGATGGTCCACCTACTTAGCCAATACGTCCTCATCCCCTTAGCGCACGTACCCGTATCCAAGTCTGTTGGACAGGCATAGGATTGGTATCAGTATCAACGTTTATCTAAAGTCATTTTTAATATTAAAAAGGAAAGGCTTCAGCTCTATGCGACAAAAAGAGTTTCCAGGCATCTTTCAGACACATGGCGTTAATGCCAAGCCATAGACGGTATTGCACTATGATAGTTCACAGTTTCCGTTTGTTGCTTGCGTCTACCGATCTACAAATTAAAAATTAGATTTATTTTTCTTAAAAATATCCTTATTGCATATTCCTTGCTATGGGAACATACTAAGCGTGTATTAAATTTAGGACATACTATTCCATCGTTGGTTATTTATCCAAAACACATTAGCATTTGCCTATCATTTACATATTGACTTACTGTGTTATTTCATTTCTCTCGATAAGTGCTTAACAGGTACTCAAGCGCATAGCGTTAGACGTCATGGTACACACGTCCACTAAATATCACTAACGACAGCCAACAGACCAATTCTACTTGTTTACCATTCGTTACGGTTCCTTGGATGTCTGATCACAGGCGCCAAATTGGTCCACGGGTTGCTTAAAATGGTACATGTGTATAGCACTGCTATTTGTTTACTTTTCATTTACCGCGCCTACTTCCGTTGCCATAAAGTGATAAAGTAAAACTTTATCATTTAAAGGGGAATTTCATAAAAAAAATATTTCTATTATTCACATTTATCGACGCATCCCAAAGGCCTTACCCGTAAAACCCCTATTACCACCTATCCGGTAAGACAGGCAGCTTTGGTTTAGAGGATGTTTTTAGGTGCCATCTCCCAATGGTTACCGTAGAGTCTACAGTGAATTTAATCCCTACAGGACAAGTGTACATCATCAGTAGGCAGGGCGTTCAATGCTGCAGCCACTATTTTGTTAAACAAATCTTCCGTTCACTGATCCTTGCTGTACCTGCACGTATCTTAAGGGAATCCCCGCACATAGGTGTCGCGTAGGCTTAAGCAAAATTCATTGAGGCAAAAAAGTCCAGGCTATTCGTAATGCGGAGGGATAGTAGAAGATAGCTGCGCAGAAAGCTATAGGAAAAGGGAACGAATTAATTGTTGGCTGTCCGCTTCCTTAAGGTACTGTTTCCAAAACTTTTATCATATTTGATGCCGGCGGCCCGACCTTCTCTAATGCCGTACAGTTTTTGGCAGTCCAAGATCCCTGTGTCCGAATTACGTATTCAAGATGCGGCAAACCAGGTGTCTAAATATTACCAAACGGGGAACAGAAATATTACTGAGTAAAATTACGGATTCCTATAAGCGTTGGTAAACGTCGTTGTAACCAAATTCCTCGCTCATAACGCTAATACTCGCCTTACAGTTGGTGGTTAATTCCCAGTCAGTTCTTTCATCCAATATCGAAAACTGCCAGGAAAGCAGGTCCGCCCTATTTGAAACGTTCGTGGAAGGAGCAAGGTGTGACCCATTCACCTTAGATCGTTCCAGCTTGAAGAGCAAATTGATATAAAATATATCATTTTCCAGAAAAGTCCATTAAAACTGGGTAAGCAGTTCAAGTGTTATCAATTGTTTGTCCTTGTGGGACAAACATTCAATATTTAGTGTTGATCAAAGTGAGGTGTAGCCGCTACTTGCCTTAAATGTTGTCCTATTTCATAAAAAGCGGATGAAACATCATACCGAAAACTAGAAAGATTGTGACAGGTATGCAAATTAGCAAACAATTGTTACATATTTTGACAATTGTCAGACAGTTCATCTGCTTATGTTTTTGGCTGAAAAAGTAACTAGCATACAGCGATTTACATAGCAAGTAATATTTTTAATTGGACGGTTTACTGTATTTCGTCAAAGTGAAACTATCTTAAGTCAAGCATTTTTCAAAATAATGCGACCAACGTTGTATGAAAAGCGTTTATAAGGCCACGTATTATTCGCAGTAAATGATACTGTGTTTCAAGAAAGTATTTTAAACTTCGACATATTATTCTAGTCAACGTGCCTGTCCGCACAAGCTTTCGGAGTGACAAATGACGTCGTATGAACTGAAAGTCATAAGAAACGAAAAGAACTTGTGTTACTATAGTGTCACTATATTTTTGTGCACGGCACATTCTAAGACATACTTCGGCTAGCTCTTTACGAGAAATTATTCAGTTATTATATAAGAGACGTTTTGCTACTCGACGTTAAGTGCTCAGACATAAATACGTCATTGAAGATCCGGATGCGACTCTCGTCATCGATGATATGCCGAATAGCTGTTGAGAACTTTCCAAGTCATTTGTTATTACCTAACTGAGTGTAGTGAGACGACGTAAGGTTGTGCAAATAGGAAGAAAAAGCTACACGTGCTACTCCGAAAATTGTTGATTTTTTGAGAATATGTATATATAACCTAGTGGTACGCTTGGGATATTATCTGCTACTATCGGAGTTAAAAGGGTATATTTACTGCCCATAAAAGGTGCTGAAGTGATGCTAGTGGCAGTACCGCCATCAAGAAGGCAACCGGAAGGGCTGTGTGCAGTGCGTTACTAGCCAACACTGATCCCACTGGTTGGTCCTTTTTAGGAATTTAACTGATTACTTTATTCAATTGAGGGAACAACAGAGTAACACGTAACTTGCATAGCAATTACCGCCATTAATCTGAGCCTATGTACTTTCATGCCTGATGTGAACTGGCTTCACTAAGTTTACTTTTTAATTTTTTTCCTTTTTCTAGTTTTGTATCCGTATCACGGCTAAAGAATGTCCATACAATGTTCCGAATAGCGAGCAATAACGAATAAAATGTTTAGAAATAACATAAACGATTCATGCAAGTATTCATCAAAAAGGCACAATTTCGCTTAATTACATCGATCTCGTCTGTAAGTGGGCAAGAGCATACAGATCGATTTTGGTCATCTAATTGCTGGATTTTGCACCACATTTTGAAACGATAAACGTAGCTTTTTTCAAATCATCAATGTTGGTTTAGCTGCAAACGAGAATCTACTCCGGGATTGTAGATAACACTATTTTCTACAGCTTGTTAAGCTTTTATGTGCTACAAATATCTCCTGCGTTGTAGCTGTGCATAGACGTCGTCGGTTACAAAATTAAAACATGAATATCCTTAATGGTTATGCTAGTTCTGGGTTTTTTTGAAACGTTCAACATAACTTGTTAGGTCAGTTAGTTGGGCTAAACTGCAATCGAGAACGTTGAGTATACATGCTACTACACGGCGTCTAGGCTTCATGTGATAAGACGGCTGCGTTGTCGCTTCAGGTTGTACTGCAATTAAAAAGACATGACGAATTTATTTATCGTGCTGTACAAATCATCAATAAAACGGAAGAAATGAGATGTACAGTCTAACTGGAATGAATAGTTGCGTTGTGGTGGAGATAACGGAAAATACAACTTGGGGCAGCAACAGAACGGCTTTTCCGTCGTCAGGTTTCCGAGATACGCGCATATCGCACTAGGTTATGCTCTGCCGAAAATACTACGTCGTCCAAGGAGGGCTGATCAACACCATATGGTTTTCCATGCGAAAACTGAAACTCATGCACCAGTGCGACCTGCCGGAGGGATCAAATTTTTGCGAATCACATAGCTGCTTAGTAAAATGACAACACATGTAATTTAGGCGCAACGGGTTTTCTTTTTTGTGTCCAATCAAGTAGTTGATTACTATGAAGTACACGAAGGGAACTCTGGAATCGCAATTTTTAAATGACCATTAGGATATCCTTAAATAGACGTGACTGTGGTTCACTAGCCCAATACTGAGGCCTTGCAAATCCGAAATCTGACGCACTAGAAAACGACATTTAGTTATTTGCTCCAGGTGATTCATTTGCTAAATACAGATCGCTCAAACGTCCTGTTTATCAATACGCTTGGCTGGTAAAGAACAAACTGACAGTCGTTTGGCCATTGGTAGGAGCGATGTAGTCTGTGCAGCCCATGCGTAAAGATTGCAGGAACAACAACCTGCGGATTAACTTTTTTTGAATATTAGCGAGCGTGCGATAAAAAGAAAGAATTTTATTTAAAAATAACTGCTAATTATGAGTTTTGCCAAACTGCGAACTCTCCTGTTTTGCAAAATCGCATTGGCCACTAGTATAATGCTATGTGTACTACATTTTACCCGGCATGAATACATTGTGCAATTTCATGAGTGCTCTATGACGTCATCTCAATTATTTGGAGAAAATTGCGTACGCATGTACTTTGGAAATCCGGAATGTATGCGTGCATACAAATAGCTAAAAACACTGAATACATAGTGCATTTTTAAACCAACGTGTTCTGGATCTTCGATAGAGAAGCCCGAAGATGACGTGGGTTGCTACTGAACAAGTGCAATAGCGGATGTATTTACGAACATTTTCCATCAGTGTTAATGGCACAAATGTAACCGTAGAATTCTTTGCAATGCCTCCATATAATTTTTTCTTATGGTTTCCGACGCACTGCCGCATTTTGTAAAATAAAAACTGTCACTGAAATTCAAGCGTTAAGTACTGTTCTCTTTATAGCGACTGGTATATCTAAAGATGACGAAAACTTCGTTAGTTCCTTGAATTTCGGACAACAACATTTTTGTATGTTATGAAACGCGTTTCACAAACGCGGCTCTTGCCTTTAAAAACCTTTTTTGCACGAAGTCATCATTTCCCTCTCTATTCTACTCTTCTCTTACACATGCCTTTCTTGTTGAAAGAGGACGTTTATTGGCCGGAGACTTCTGATTTTCACACTCGAAACTATTGACAGACGCAGTCGCAGATGAGCGCAGTAGATAAACAAGGAGAACCATTTTTATAGTGTCTACATTCAGTGGGGCAACGACACTTCCTGTTGATTATTCGTTGTCGACTCACTGGGTCGACTGCCCCTTGGAGAGGTTGACATGACCATGACAAATGAGAAAAAATTACATAGACGATGGATGCTGCCTCTTCCTAGATACGTCACAGGATTTAGTGCTTCGCACAACTATCTACAACGGTTTCATCATATTACAACAGACGACAGCCGATTAAAGGCTATCTCCATTTGCAGACGATTGGATTAGAAGATGCATGTTTTGCAAAATAACACCATGAACATAATGTTTCTCATCGGACGTCACAGGAAACCATCTCATGTGCCGGCAATGGAGAGGCTACGTGCGCCTGGTAATCTTCAATACACAGCAGTCGTCGCATGACCACGCATATTGCGCGGCATTACTGTGATCAGCCGAAGTGCGATCAAATGTCATTTTCGAATAAGTTGAAGTTGGACAGAAAAACTTGTAGGTATATTAAATGCTGACAGTAACCAGGGCCATTACTAACATTACTCGTTGGTAGTATCGGTGATCCATAAGATATGCTAATACAATGATTTTCACGCTTACCCGATACGGCAGACTTCACTTCTGTGGAAATGAGGTCGTCAATTTTCATCTGCACAGTGTTGTTCATGCCGACAACGTTGCTGAATTTAAACAAAAACTCCCGTTACGCATAAACGCTCAATAGAAATCAAGCAGTTTTGTCCGACTTAATTGTGTCACACCCAGAGCCTACTGGTCGGGCTGAGAAAGACACTCATTTACAGTGGTATCGTCTGTCATTTAAGTTCGGCATATTCGAATAAGATTTATTCTTATTGGGGGTTCAGGTGCGCTGTACGGATGTTTTATAGGAAAGTTATCAAACGCCCAAAGTTGGTTTTCTGATTTCGTCAAGCGACTGATATGTCGATAAAATTACTGGTGCTTGGCTGCCTTTTGTAGGCAGGAAAGCTAGATGTTATGAATTACTAGGCGCATTTCACAAACGCTCAAGGTTCATCTAGATAATAATCCACGTTCTTTTCAGCCGGCTCATTTTCCTTCGTATTATCACTCCCGCGTCTGACTACGACTCCGTCTTCGCAAGACGTCCATTATTTGACTTGCATCACACGGCAGCTGGTGCTTTAAAAAAGTCAATTTATGCCGGAAATTATTTGTAAACTAAACAACCATAATAAAGAATAAAGAGAGAGCGCATATTCATTTCGTGGAATATCATTTGGTGGTATACAGACCCAAATAAAAATGTTTAACATTACACCTGTTAGACATATTCAAATTATTTAGTTACTCACAATCCTGACAGCATATGTTCTTAAGAAAACCTTTATGATGCCCCTGAAGGAGAAAAATGTAAAATGTTATTTTGTTTTTTGAACAATACCGTAAAATATTTGTAATTATGGACAGTATTACAAAACCTAGTAGACTTTTTTTCAATGACGATTTTGAATGTAGGTTCTAGGTAGACGGCAATACCTAAAATTACAATAAATTTCAGAATATATTTTAATGTAATTTCACTAGCAGGGTATTTTCGGAGGTTATTCCATGTATGCCGCCTTATAAATTCGGTGTTTTGCATTAACCAAATTTCCGCACACATACATCTGGAGTTTACAGATTTGCAACCATTTTTGGCGTTTTTGGAAATTCATTGCCTTTCTTTTGTTTTTTTATATGTTGCTTAAAGTTCTTATTTATTCAAACAGATATTAGGTTGTATACAAGCAAAAGCTGTTTTGAGTGCGCGGCTTTACTTTAAGTTGTAAGGGAAAAGTTGCCGTAACGCCTCAGCTAGTTATTTTTGGAGAAGTCACATTCTGTGATGTGAAATCATCTCCCCACTAACCACAACTCCTTTAATTGAAATTTATTTTTATGCTGAAATATTCGGTACTAAAGGATTGCGAAGCAAAGTCGGGTTCAAAAATCATGGGAATAGATTATCCAAAGGTTAAAAAGGCTTACGCTCTGTCTAGGCTGCGGTAACAATTTTGTGCTGAATATTAAAGAATGTGAATTTTCTTAATCATATGCACCCCATCGCGCCCCGTGCATATGTCAAAAATGGTATTCTTTATTTGCTGTCTCTTAAACTCTCCTAAATGTAAGACAGAATTCACTATAGCTAGTGATTTTCAAGAGCTCATATCGTCTTGAATGAAACTTGTAATTAATTTGCTGGTTATAATCGCCCAGTGATTAAAAGATAACTAACGCGCTGCTGCATCTGCAATGCCAACTTGTCGCTTGTAATTCTCGACGCATTTCGGCTTTGATATGCATGCTGCAAATACGGCGGACAAATAATCTAGCAGCAGACATCGGTCAGTATTTTTCGATGTTACTCAACTGAATCATGCGACATGATTACCTCAAAATGCGAAGTCGGAATCTGGGTATTTTACTAATAAACGTAGACATGAGTCAGTTAGAATCACTGGGAAATGAGTGGGTTGGCGTTCCAAATAAAGCGTGTACTCTTGAAATTGGCACCAATGACCTAGAGACGCCGACCACGCCATAGCACGCCTCGTCATGCGAGAAGCGTGGTAATAGTGTGTTAATAACCCCTGATACACTTATAACTCCTATAACTTCAAATTCTATGTAACAGTTTTGGCCTGATGACAAGTTACCGAAAAAATGTGTTTACCAACTTGACTGTTCAATGGTATGATTGGAATATCCACTGAACTTAGAATTTATCATGTAGTTAGAAAACTATTATTCTGATCTCTATTTTACTTGTCCGAACACGAATTATTTGATTATTAATTTTGGCGCAGAATGCCGCAGTCGGACATTGAGCCTTAGTGCAGTAATTCCAGTGAAAACGCCGCATGAAGGAATAATCGTTTTTTTAAAAAATTGGATTGAATTTCAACACCTGCAATTGTGACTGCAGTTGTAACTCGCTCCTTTAAAATTCCTCCCAAAAGCACATTTTGCGAATGGCCGCGTGGTTAAACAGTAACATCTTTCACAGGTTTTGGAACAAATTACCAAGTATTATGTCCTTCAAATATACCTCAGCGGTTTCACAAGTTGTCTCATGATTCTAAAGCCTCTGTGTTAAACACAAACCTAACATTTTCTTATTGTTGATTTTGAAGCGTATAAATTCTAACTTATGGATGGAAGCGAATATGCGAATCCCAGGTTCTTATTGTAAAGAAGATGAAGACCCGATCTCTGGGACAGTGGGTTTATTAGTCTGAGCTTTCGGTCTCGTACAGGAGGCCATCGTCAGAGACTGTGAGAAGGCAACATCAAATGAGTGGTTTTTGTAGTCACGCCGTGAAGGGGGGAAGGAGATATGAGTGCAGAGGGTGGTATTCACGATAAGTTGCGTCCCACGCCGTCTCACGGTCACCGCCCTAAAAATCGACCACTTACTGCAACTGTTTGCTTTCTGCCAACAAACCTTCTTCACCTTCAATGGCAGAACATACGAGCAGATCAAAGGAACGCCGATGGGTTCGCCAATATCCAGCCTGATTGCAGAACTAGTCCTGCAGGAACTGGAAAAAGTCGCCTTCGACCACTATGAACCTGCATTTTGGCGCCGGTACGTGGAAGACACGTTCGTCATAATTGAAAGGAGCAGACTGGCCGACTTCCAAGACCTGCTCAACGGCATCATCCCAGACATCCAGTTCACAAGGGAAGAAGAGCATGCCGAACAGCTGCCTTTCCTTGACGTTCTCGTCACACGCACACGCAACGGCGAACTCAACACCACGGTGTACAGAAAGGCGACTAACACGACTCAGATTCTCAACTACCACAGTAACCACCCAATGGCGCATAAACGCAGCTGTGTTAGCACACTCTTCCAGAGGGTAAAAACGCACTGCAGTGAACCAGAGGGACGAGTACGAGAACTTTGACATCTTCGGGACCAACTGGCAAGGAGTGGATACCCGAACAGCTTCGTCAGCCGCTGCCTCCGCACGCGCCCACGGCGAACAAACGGAGGAGAGCCACCAACACTCTGGCACCCTCTGCCATATATAAAGAACGTATCCGAAGCGATGGAACGTATCGCTGGAGAGCTCGGCGTGGGTATCGCTCACCGTCCGACAGCGACCATGCGCAGCAAAATCATGCAAGTGAAGGATCGCCTAGACGTGGGTGAACAATCGGGCGTCGTCTATCAGATCCCATGTCGGGACTGCCCTCGCCACTACACTGGACAAACCGGACGACGACTTAGCTCACGAATAACGGAGCACAAACGGGCAGTCCGGAGAGGCGACCCGTTGTCTCAGGTCGCCACTCACACCCTGGAGGAAGGCCACGAATTCAACTTTGCGAGCACGCGGATAGTGGCGCGGGCCAGCAATAAGACAGGACGAGAACTGTTAGAGGCCTGGGTGTCTGACACCAACGCTATCAACAGGCACGTTGATATACCCCCCTGCTATCACGCGCTCCGTTCCCGCGGCCAAGGGGCGAGACCCAATTTCCAGCCAAGGGTGCACGCAGTCACGCCACCGTGAGACGGCGTGGGACGCAACTTATCGTGAATACCACCCTCTGCACTCATATCTCCTTCCCCCCTTCATGGCGTGACTACAAAAACCACTCATTTGATGTTGCCTTCTCACAGTCTCTGACGATGGCCTCCTGTACGAGACCGAAAGCTCAGACTAATAAACCCACTGTCCCAGAGATCGGGTCTTCATCTTCTTTACATTCTCACTTATAACCGCTTTTAACTTTATTGGTACTTTCTTCACTAAAGCATCCATAATTGTGCGACCGGGAGTGAAATGCAAATAGGCAGATCTGCATGATTTGAAACGATCGAGGCAAAAGTCATACGAGATAGTGACATTTTGAGTGATACATTCCGACATACTGCGTCGTTTTTGGATGGAGTACTTATAAGTAATTGAGCGCCTGTGAGTCATCAATTTTATGACCTTGTAGAGCGAACACGCATTGTTTAGTGTTGGTCGTTGCTCTGTGCGTAAAGCAATAAACACTGGCCGCATGTAGTTAACTAGAAAGCAGAACAGCACTTAACGCAGTATTTTCGTCAGTGTTCTAATATGTTTTATAAGAATCGAATTATCGATGCAACTGTTAAAATCTAGGTATCGGTTGTATCGACCAACAGTCGACGTCGTGTCGTCAGATAGAATAAGAGGTGGTGAAGCACATGCATTCGTGTTAAGACGACAAGCAAAGTAATTTAAACGATAAAAATTGGTAATTTAGATCGCGGCAAGGTTGAGGGCGGCGTTTAAGCCATGGAGGACTTGCTAATAAATCGTGATGTCGATATACCTATCAGTTAATCCTAAAATAGTCTTGGCAGTGGCTCACACGATTTTTCGCCGTTGCTCCATGAATGCCAAAATGTCGAAGCCGTTTGTGTGACAAGTTACAAACTCATAAGCAGTAAACGCTGTAGTCGTGCTTATTCTGAAATGCGCATAATTTAAATATTTTGTTTATTTTAACATAGCAATGGATCAAAGGAATGGCCGACAGTCCAACTATCATTAAGAATCCTGTCTGTCGTGGAGCCACATCATGTTGGTCTCAAGGCTGTAACGTTCCGGCGCATTTTACGCACTTCCTTCTCCGTCAGTCATCTCAGCCGGATTTCAGGATAGAAGCAAACAAATTGATATATTGTCAGGCGCAACGACAGACAACGTTGACCAGACCCTCCGTACTTGCCACATTCACATGGCCCCAGCAACACGTGACCACCCCCTGCAAGAAAACTGCTTTTTCATGCTTAAATTCACTTGTATCCATTCTTATGTTATTACTTCGATAAATCAATTGTGGGTCTATCCGGAATTGTTAAACAGGCATCACTTCGCCTTAATATGCACTGTATTCGAAGTAAATAAATTAAGTGAGTTAGATGAATATTGGGAACAAACAACACCCCCTTTGCACTAGTGCTCTAAAAAGGCATGCAATCCATACTATGCTTAAAAGCACGAAAGTCGTTTTGGTGTTTGGAAAATTATATCAGTTGCCAGAGAATGGGTCAGTATCATACCGTCATTTTCAGAATTTGACACATTAAATACTACCTTTCATATGACCTGCTGCCTGTTGAAATGCAATTTCGGAGAAATGCTAGCCTAATAGTAATCGCGTCTGCAAATATTGGTATTCATATGGCCGCATGCATTTATGGTTGTAAGACGCAGCCTATTAGCGCGATAATATAGAGAAAATAGATACATTATGAAAATTTATGTATGTTTATAGTTTTACAGTTGCGACATCATCAGTGCCTTTCGGCAATGTAAAATGAGTGGCTAGAATTTTCCAATGTTTTCTTGTGTCTGCTGTGTAACATTTTACTCGCAGTGGCATTCGCCAACACAATGGCGTCCTAAACCATCCCATAACAGCAAAACGCACAAGAGGAAGTTATGTATCTGTTTAAAGACAAATTCGTTGCTAGGTTTCGCTGTCGACGTTCACATTCTTCGCCCTGAGGTTTCGTTTTTGTATGGGCATTAGCATACTACCAAATGAATATCCACATAATAGACACCGAAACACCCACTCCTTTGGTAATTGGCTTCGAGTGGTGGATTTTTTATGATTCTACAAGCGTCTTATGCCGAATATGTCTAGATCATAAACTTTGTGATGACAGTGAAAATCAGGAAGCATTACGCAATATATTAAAACCGCTCAAACAATCTACGAAATACAAAACAGTTTTCCTTGATATAAATAAACAGGTTTTCTTACTATTTAATATGTCCTCATGAAAAAAATTTTGCATGCGATCAATAACACGAATATCCTTTAGATATGAAATGTTAACGAACCCCACACCAAATTTTACAAATTTTTTTAAAGAATATACTTGCACTGGTCTGTCTTGGTCAGCCACGTGACAGGTGACAGTAGCAGATACAGGAATACCAAAAAGTGAACAATACAAAAACACAAATTTAAATTCTTGCCTTGAAATAAACATTTTCTTTACACAAATAAGTAGGATTCGTTAAGCATGAATCTGCCCCTATGAAACTTTTGTTCCTACGACATCCCTGCCGATGATACTAAGCGAAATTCTGTTTGCATTTCCAAATATTATCTTAAGCAATGTAAATGAGTAAGCAGCAAAGCGAACACCCTTCAAATGTGGGATGTTGGTAAACCACCAAACCGGACTTTATACTAGCATGGAGGGATTTCGTTTACGCATTGTTCTCCATTGATATGCCTTTTGACAGATTTCAGAATAGAACCCGAGAATACCTGGGAGGGCAAAGTTTGCCATCAGATGTGGTTAAGTAGCCCCTCCTGAAGTAAACAAGCACCAGTCTTATCTAATACGAGGTCGGTGCTGATGGGGGTTTTTCAGGTGCGGCCGCGGGCCGCACAGGCAAAAGAAGGTTAAGTAATTGTATGCAAAAGTAAAGCTCTTTGGAATGCGCGCTTGCAAGTTGAGTGACTGAGAACTAATTCTTCTAATCCCTAACATTAACCTTTAACTCTAACCTCTAACCCTAATCTCTAGCACCTACCTCCTGAACCTAACCCCTGACCACAACTTCAACAGTTTTGTATCCATCAGGAGGGGCTACATAAACACATCCCATTCTGCAAATGTAGTCTGTCATGTCGTTTAACAGTAATAACTGTAGTTGCCCATATAAGCCGGCGTTGTCAATCAACTGATCTGACGTCATAGGGTGCATCCCCATGAAATCAAACAACACTATTCTCTTAGTCGCTCAATTGCGGAATACTCTGTCGCTTATTAATTCTAATAGGGATATGAGTTTGTTTAGCAAGTTACAAAAAGTAACAATAAACAAACAATCTAGTTGGCAAAAATCATTCAAACCAAAGTGTAACTAGCCAGGATAACCAACGGCTGAACTACCTGTCCACCACTGAAACCTCCGAAAGGCCATAATGTGTCGTGTACCTTGAACACGGAACACCCCTTTAATATGAATCTTATAACAAAGTCCTGCTGGACCTAATCTATTATCTTCTTGTTTGAAAATTTATGCCATAAACACACCGAGATTCGCTAACTTACTTGTGAAGATTGCTTTGCTCATCTTTGATTGCCAGATATGTCAAATAATACATTTGAGAATGCATGTGCAATCAGAAACAATAATTCTTTGGTATACAAGTTACTGTCTTTTGTCTTTTAGAGTCACCCGCTGCCACCTACTTAAATAGTCTGTTTAACAAATGAAATCCGATGCTTATATAATTATCCAATAATTTTTGGAGAAAGACGAAATTGATACTTATGTGGAACAGATCAAAAGACATTTAATTTTAAAGCAGAAATACTTAGAGAAGAGCATACAGCTCACTTAAATTTTAAGCCGCCTTCGTTGCACATTTTCAAGAATGGCAACGGCAATAATATTAAAGCAATTTCCCAATGTCTAAAATGCCTTATTTTAATGCAGGATTTAAGAAAACAAAGCAGCAACTGCCAAATTAATGGTAGGTAAAATCCCCCTACTATCATGCAATACGTGGGTGGAGTTAGAGACAGTCTATTATCGTGAAAACTGTTTTCGAAACTTCTCAATGGGGAGAATCCGCATAGGAAAAAACATTTATTTGCGGAGCAAGGAAGATCGGATCACTGTAGAAGGCAAAATACAAAAAGATGGGCGTTCTTCTAATTGATGGTCGTGCTTGCAAGTGAATGGGTGTGAGCCCGTGATAAACGATGGTAGGCTGGTGTGTATCGATTACTCAGAATGGGAAAATACGGTGTCTAATCCAGGTTTAAAGAGGTTATTTTCGAAGAAATTAACGCACCTTATTCCTTTTTTCACAGTCTGGCACACTGCGGTTAAAGTTGATGAAGGGTGGGGTTGTATATGAAATCCTAAATAAGCCGTGGAAAATGCGTACAGATAAGGGTTTTGCGCAAGTAACTTTGCAAAGAGACATGTAGGAAAAACGCTTGCAGCATGCGATACTGGATGTGGCAGTGGTGATGATCGCTTTCTTAACTGGCCTCCTGCATGAAGTGAACTAAAATAAGGGGTACATGACTTGAGACTATCAGACAGGGGAATATAGTTCCACAATCATGCTTTAAACAAAATGTAGTTCTCAATATGGTGAAAATATTTTCTTGAATGTGAACGCCGTGCAGATGGATGGAAAATCCTGATACGTTACACATTGCGAATGCCGCTTTTGCATGTTGGCTTAACAGAAATTTGAATGTTTAATGGTCAGATGGGCAGATCCCTGCAAGAATGCATATCGCCAATCATAAACACTCAACGCTGGACTATTTTAATTTGCCGTTTGAGCTTTGGTCATAGGAAGCTTGACGTTAGCGCGAAAACGTTCGTGTTATGTCTTTAGCTAAGGATTCTAGATAGTTTTTGTTATGTGCGAGAAATATGGACCGCAAGTGTCATAAGCATCCGAGATTCCCATGCATGCGACGATGGGGGACTTGGAAGAAATTGAGTATGATAGTAGTGAATACTTGGTGTCATACATAATATTAACCATACTCCAGAAACGTATTTTAAATTCAATAAGATTTCCTAAGTAACAATTCCATATAAATCATCCTGTCGCAAAAAGTTAAGATTATCCGGTCAAATCCAGATGCTGGTTTTCAAACGAGCTTTTTATCGACCTTTGGTGTAAGCTTCATCATGTAGCATCTGATCACGCTTTTGGGACGTTTTTCTGCCGACTCTCTATGTCCTTATAATTTCAATTATATTTTATAGAAAGTAAACACAAATTTCCATTTCGCGTTTTCATTTGGTAGTAAATTACAACAGTCCTAAAATTTGTAATTGAAAGAGCATTGCATTTAGGTCCAATAGACCTTTTTCGTTATGTGATTTCGCAAGATCGTAAAATATTCGATCATAGATCATCATATTATCACATCTACAAATGCCTACTTTTACCGTTTTCTCAGATATCAACTAAGATAAGAAGGCATATTTAAGTATTCTTTTGTGCAGTGAAAACGAATTTCAGAACTTCATTTAGTGCATTTTGAGATTGCATCAAAATTTAATGTGAATAAAGCGAACTGCCATCCATCATTAATTTGTATACTGAATAGTGCAGACTAAATATTTTGATATTTGCGCAAGAACACGGTAAATAATGCCCTAATTGACCCATTGTCCACCGTCCCACACGCACACTGACGTACTGTGGGTAGGCAGCTCACGCATGGCAAATGTCAATCGCCAGCATGCCTGTATGAGGGCCTCATGCATAACGAGACTGTGAAAATAGGATGATTGGATGAAAACGGGAAGATTGCTAAATGATCACAAGTCATTTGTCCCATATGAAAGTAACCGCACAAGAAAGCTGACATGAAACATCAGTCTGACAAAGCTGGGAATGGAAAACATATCTGAAATATCACTGATTGGGCGAGGCATCGTGAGTGTTTAAGAAAAGATCTTGACGTATTCTACCGCGCATTAAAGGCGACCCACATTAAACCATCAAGTAATTAAAAGAATGTGCGAGTTATGGAGTGCCAAGACGGCTCTTTCTGCGTAGTGAATGTCTGCCCGCTGATTCGCATAGAAATATTAGCTCCTGGAAACAGACTTTAGAGAAGTCAAATGAAGTAGAGATCCCACAAATTGTTATCATGGTATCCCGTCATACTTTACAAGAAAACGCATGGACCACAAAACGTTATGTACTCCCAGTGCGTTTACCAACTTCTAGTGGCTCATGTGGGTTCTCGGCTGGAAAGCGCATTGTACAGTTTGCATGATCAGCTAAGCCTCAGGAATTATTTTTTAAGTCTGTTTTGTAACTGATCTATCGGAAATAAGTTTTAAACGGACCTTGGCCCTTTACTTAGTAATGACTCGTCACTGACGACTTTAGCCGCATCGCGTTTTTGTTCCTTTTTTGATTGAAACTATCGTCAAAAGAGCGTACAGTAGGTGGGTTAAATCATGAAATGTCGACCGATATTTAAAAAGGCGTTCCCGTTTAATAAAGAGTAATTAGATAGGGTTGTAAAAATGATCCTCATGCAGCTTAATTCCATAATAATCCAGTTACCGCAGGGTGTGGGCTTTCCAATGAAGTTCTTGTTGACTGTATGCAAAAATATACCCTGCAAAAGTGATTTCTTAAATAGCATGCAATTTTTCAATTGATTTTCGATGCCGTCAAAAATTTAACTATAATTCATTTAAAGTATGAATAAAAATATTATTTATTTTGTTCATCTGTTGCAAATGACGTTTTTTCCAATTTTTTATCCAAAGGTGTATAGTTCATTTTTTAAAAAATTCCAAATTGTACGGTTTTTTAAGACCGTGAAATGGCCATTCATAAAACGTCATGTCTCAACATTTACTAATTTGGCTTGTAAAGATGGCAGCATGGATCGAATCCGTCGCCAAATTTTATGAAATCCTCATAGTCTTCTCTTAATACCGGTGAGAAATGTATGCTTTTCCATACGCAGAAAATGCCAGGCCTGTAATTTAAAAACCCTGTATGCAAGTGTAAGAGCATGTCAGGTTCAACATTTTACGGAAATTGGAAGAGTTTTTGAAAACAAATTGTACTCTTCTTTCGACTATAAAGTTAAAAGAAGACGTAATTTTCTACTGAAAAAATATTTTTTTAAGGTTTTTTCCGTAAAATATTATTGATATGTTAAGTAAATCAAAGTCAATAAGGAAAGTGCATGCCAATTACGTAGTCATTTTGCAGAGTATATTTCCTGCACGCATTCGAAAACCGGCATCCTGCGGTAACTGGATTATTATAGAGTTATGGTGCAAGATAATGAATCTTACAACTCTACTAAATTAATCTTTTCAAAACAAAAGCGGGCTTCGAAATTTCGGCTGATATTTCATGAGTTCACCCACCTGTTGTATTTTTTCTGCGCCACAATGCTTCTGTAGTGCAAAGTTTGTTGCGCCAAAGCAAATAAAGTGGTAATGGCAGTACAATGCTCCCCAATGTTTAGACATCACTCATTACTCCCTCTTTTATTGAAGTTTTCGTATTCGGAGCTGTGGGAGTGTAGAGTACTAAGAAGTCCTCACAGTCTGCATCACATCTGATCGTGACTTGTAAACGCTGAGTTATTAGAATATCAAGTAGGCCTGTGTTTTTGAAAGCACTCACTGATATATGAATGGCGGAAGGAACACGTGCTAATAAATAATGAGAAAAAGTCTCGGCATATATCGGTTAGCAGCCACAGCCTGTTTGTTATCATTAAGCGAGTGCTCAAATTGTCAATCAAGGATGCACTTCATTTGAAACATCATGACTGCCTCTGCGGCCCCTTCATGTCGCCCAGAACTGTTCCCGGGATATATCGTGTAAACGTGCTTACGTGATATTTTTAAAGTTCCAGAAAAAAAGTACAAACACAAACGTCTTATAAAATGAACAAATCATAACCAGATCTAGCTTCTGAGACTGGCAACATAGGATTATTCATCTACTGCATTTATTTTCCACGTTTATAATTCTTCACGTAAACTGTCGTTGTGCTGGGATCTAATTGTGCGTAATATATATAATGGTTCCAGTAATTTTAACAACTGCAATGTGTCAAAATCTGTCAGATCTTATTTATGAAACTAAGTTTGATGGCGGAAATTACGATTACTGCCCACACATTAGTCTAGTTTATGTTTAAAAGAGGTTAGAGAGTTATAAACGCAAGAGTGGTAGTCTGAGGAACATGCGTAATGACTGGGCTTGATGCGCATAAGGCAGCTTTTGTTTTTGCAGTTTTGCTCGATGGACGATGCCTCACGACTGTACCATCCTGTCCCTGATTTGCAGCTCACAACAGTAGTCAAAAAATCACGACTCCAACCCCAACAGCCGGTGCTTGGATGGAAGAATTTCTCACCTCTAATAGAACTTTGTTGTAATCCACAGCGCTTGATACCACTATTTGTCGCGGAGTGATAAAAATCACTCGGTAGTAATCTGAGAGTTTGTAACCGGCTGCCTAGATAAAAAAATATTTTGGCAATATTCCAAATCTTAGCGTGCGGTAATGCTGCTTTGAGCACGCGTGAATTTTCCAAGGTAAGCACTTGCAAGAGCAGTAGGCAGTAATACTTTACTTCCCTGGTCTGCGATCATTCAGTGCTGCTTTTGTCGCTCTCATATGGCTATTTCAAAAACTTTGACCAGTCTCGGCTTCTTTTCATCCAGCCTTTTGGAAATCGGGTGCGGTTGGCCACTAAATGACTGACAAGCATTGCGTTTGCCCTCCCTGGTAAAGGTTGCGTAAAATCGTTTCTGTATTCTATGGCCACTCCCCCCCCCCCCAGAATAGATTTCGTCCCTTCGTGTATTTAACAACGTAATTCAGTATTTTGCCTATGTAATAGAATGTTAGCTGAAAGGCTGAAATACAATTTCAATAAAATGATTTCTTAGGGGAGTTGACGTATTTATAAAATGGCGCATTATCCTATGATCTGTCGGACTTGGGGGATTTTACACTTGAAAGACCTTCTGAACGACCTATGTTAGATTATTTTCTAGTTACTTATGACTATGTAAATGGCATGCATGTTCATAATGAATTTCGACAACCTTTATTCCCTAAAATATCTGCTTTTTTTACACATTTGTTACCTACAACCCTGTCCTTACAGTTATGATTCAAAGAAGGGTAACCTTTACGATTAAACAGCCTCTTATTTTAATATTTTACGACTTTTCAAAGTTCACCAATACAGTATGCACCCTGCACCTTTATGAATGCTCGTCACGAAATCTACAACGTAGCCGATATACATCACACATATTTGTGAACACTGTATGAACGAATGATGATAACACCGAAACACTCACTACCTCAGTAATAGCCTGCCTAATATGTTTAAATCGGCAACTTAGTGAGGACCCTGAAACCATGAAATACGCGGTAATATTTCAAGACTGACCATAAACGTAATGAAATAGCCATCAACGATCAGTTCATATATGCTTCACGAAAAAATGTTTTTTTATATATATAAATGAACAGGTCTGCTTAATTTTACATTTGCGTTTATGGAAACGGTTGTTCTTATGGCTGTCCTACCGGCGATATTAGTTAAAATCGTGTTTGCGTTACTAAATATTACCTTGCGTACTTCAAACCAGTATGGAATAAAATAAATACCCCTGAAATGTGGAATGCTGTCAAACCGCCAAACCGGATTTTACACTAATACTGAGGGGTTATGTTTGCGTACTGGTCTCATCTCATCAACCTTGTAGCAGATGTTAACGGCGCATTTAAAAATAGCAAAGAGGACAAATGTTACTGCAGATGTAATCTATGATCAGTATTAGAGAAATAGGACGTTGAGTAATTTAAGCTGCTCGTATAAGTTGACCTGCCATTCTTTACGGGACTGCCCGGGATGTATCCGCCTGAAAGCAATTACCACGCGGTTGTAAAGTCGAGCAATAACCACCGTGGTCATTCTGTGTGGTCTGGCATCAGTTAATGCAGATAAGGATCCAAGTGTGCCTATAGCGTTGTAGGAGGTCTTAATGAACAAACTCCATGGGCTGACTGAGACCATTACATTTTAACTAACATCCGCAGGAAAACCACATGTTAACATACGTGTCCGCTACTGAAATCACCCAAAGGCCATTATCGGTCGTATACCTAGTACACGGAACGTCCCTTTAATATGCGGCATTTAACGAAATCCTGAGGGTCTTAATTTGATATCTACTTGTTGCATATCTAAATCATGCCCACATCGGAATTTACGTATCAGCCTCGCAAGTTGGACGTTTTGATCTTCAAGTGCTAGCTATGTCAACTAGTACTATTGAGGGTGCATACTTGATCAGAATCAATAATGCTTTGAAAGGTCGGCTGCGATGGGCAAACCGGTTTACAAGTCACAGTCATTCCGCGCTTTATAGCAACCTTATTGAAGAACGTGTCAAGCAAATAATAATCAACGGTTAGCTAATTCTCCATTGAGTTTTTGCGGAAGAAGAAGGCACTGCTTGTATGAAATAGATCAAAACAACATTTACTTATGCAGCACGAATGCTGAGTAGAGTCCATAGAAATTTGATTAACTTTTAAATTTCCATCGATGTTTATCTCTGACGATGGCCAGGGTAGTGATATTAACGCAATATCTTTAAATGCAACTTTTTTCCAATATCTAATTTGCTTTAGAAAAGGCAGCATTTCGGAAACACAGAGTTGTATCTGCGAAATGGAGCATTATTTAATTTTCTACACATTCGTGA
>CACRXP010000890.1:15955-26108 GCA_902702965.1 Spirometra erinaceieuropaei | reverse complement strand
ACAGTTTGACACACTTGGTATTCCTCTCAAAGTTTTCTGCATACCCACTTCTTCCGTAAACTTCGTAGGGCTTGCAAGGATTATTGTAGTTTTCGCAAAAGTACACTGTCATTTTCTCATTTAGGTCGCCTAAAAGCAACGGACACTTGATTGAGTTAAGCTTGCGCTGAAACTGAGAATTAATCAGGTCGAATTGGCATATAGTAGTAAATAGTAGTAGTAAATACAATTATTTAGGACGAACCTCGTTGTTTTGCGCAGGCAGCACGACAGCCTGCGCCCTTGGTTTCATCTTGAGTTCTGTACTCCACAAGTTCTCAGTCTCTATTTTGCTGTTTGCACTGTTCATAGGCTGGTGATTTGCCAATGTATTCTAAAAGCAGGGAGGATTAAACCACCTGTTAGAGTGCGTCATCAATCGGGCTATACTATTTGTACTTTTCATGTGTATGATGAACGTAAAATGATGCACAAAATTCGTCAAACACAAAATATAGTGTTAAATCTCCCCAAACCTAACATAGTATGCCAACTAATGCAGGTGTTGATTATACGAATGTCTCAACACTTGCCAAAGCGACAGTAACTAGAAGCATAAATGCCTGAAACACGACCAAACAGCGG
Source organism: Spirometra erinaceieuropaei (assembly GCA_902702965.1). Taxonomy (NCBI): domain Eukaryota; kingdom Metazoa; phylum Platyhelminthes; class Cestoda; order Diphyllobothriidea; family Diphyllobothriidae; genus Spirometra; species Spirometra erinaceieuropaei. The sequence continues at coordinate 25,484 of CACRXP010000890.1, read as the reverse complement.
AGCGTTGAAATTGTGGCCCACATTTTCTGAAACGGTCTGCGTATGGATGAATATGCACCGTTTATATAGTCAGACTTTAGCATTTTATGGAAGTTCTTGGTTATTCATAATATATGTGATGATTGGCTAATTATTTTGGCGTGCATAAATGCGTGCCAAGGACGAGTACGCACGGCGGTTTCCATATGGGAATAGTACCACGCTCGTGACTTTGCTTCCATAATAACTTTTGTCTGAAAAGACCAATGTATTCATTTACGCCCCAGGGTCATAAAAGCGTTCTGCACAGTGCCGCAATGCCACAACATTCAGTTAATAAGAAGCGGAATGTGCATTAGGACTAAATCCAAAATTTCAAGGAAAAGGTTCTCTCTTTAGAACGGGGTTGATCAGATTCTGACGTTCTGAAGAGCTTCGTTGGCTCTCCATTGTCGAAGCGTAAAATGCACTTAATCGACTAGAAAAACGAAGTTGCAAGTTACGTTGATCGACCACAATCTGACCGATGTGACTCTTCACTCCCTGCTTCGGCCACCCATTGGACGGTTGGAGGACATTTTATCTGTGTTCTCGTTGAGTCACCGCATCGATTTGCTGAGGTGATTTAACTTTTATCTAGTCTGTCAGTCCTTCTTCTTCCTACTCATCGCGTAAACTCGTCGTTGGTCTGTGGCCATTTTATTTAAGTCGCGGTGTTTCTGTTTTACTTTCTTTCCTCTGAAGATAACAATGATTCTTTTACGCTTTCGTGTAGCACATGCTTCTGCAAGGGGATGCTATATCACAACGCTGAAATAATGAATTGAGGAACGTTCACTAAGGCTAAATCAGAAATGTCATCTTTAAGTAACAGTGGTGAAGTTCTTTGTTTCCAATAAGACCCACCTCGCAAAATCTGACGTATGGTTTGCCTTAGAAGTCCAAAAATAATAGACGTGGCTTATTTTTATATTATAATCTGTTCCACATTGCAAATAATATCTACCCCATCAACAGTAATGAAAATGCGATTCCCTGGTGGAATATCTTTAGAAAAAGAGGCGCTCACTAATGAATATTGATTTAATTTTGATAAGATAAAATGCATGCTTTTTTGCGACAAAAGAATCGCATTTACATTCCTTAAATTCAATGAACTACGCTTGCTTACTGATAAAGCCGCAAAAATTTGCATATATTAGCTTTTTAATATTTTTCTGCATCTGTGGTGGGACTAGGATGAGAGCCCATCGTACAACGGCACAAGTGTCTGCATGTTCAGCTTTTTCATATCACAATTTTCTGCACAGCGAATACGCATGCATGGAATAATCTATCGGCCCGGTCGTCTGTCAACAGTCCGACTGAAAAACATCTGCTCCCGTATATATATATATAAATATATGCATAATTTTAGGGTGCGCTCACCGATCGTTCATACGGAACTCACTCGTTCCGTTGTGCATTAGGGGCTCTCTCTCGAGCCTAACCAGCCGTCGCTGTGCGGCTGCTGGTTGGGCTCGAGAGAGAGCCCCTAAGGCACAACGGAACGAGTGAGTTCCGTATGAACGATCGGTGAGCGCACCCTAACATTGTATATTCCCGATCGAAAACCGACAGGGCAACGAACTCGTGGCCCGGTGAGTAGAGGCGTGGACTTTTAAACCAACAGGTCACGAGTTCGAGGCTCGGGTGTTCCGCACTTCGGGCTTGGGTATGGCTGGCTAACGACGGCTAATAAGCCAGAAATGGCCATTCCAGTCTCCCTTGTCTTTGTCGGTAATACTATTCTGCCTATATATATGTATATATATATATATATATATATATGATGGCAGATGGGCGCTCACCGATCAGGTTACGGAACATGCTCGTTCCGTTGTGCCTTGGGGCTCATACTAGAACCCTCGCAGGCACTACGGAACGAGCATGTTCCGTAACCCGATCGGTGAGCGCCCATCTGTCATCATTAATATTCCCGATCACAACCGACAGGACAACTGGCCCGTGGCTCAATAGTAGATCGTCAAACTCCATGACCAAAGATCCCGGGTTCGAATCTCAAGTGATCCACACTTGGGGTTGGGTATGACTGGCTGATGACGGCTAATAAGCCGGAAATGGCCATTCCGGTCTCCCTTGCCTTTGTCGGCTCCATCTCATGTATATATATAAATAAGGAATGGGCGCACACCGATCTAGTGACTTCACGAAGCAAACAAGCTCCGCATGTATGGCAAAGGTCGCGAACAGGCAACCAATTACCAGGCCGAAGTCGGCCAAGTCATATTAGCAGCAAGGAGGGACGACAGAGAATTCGGAAAGATTAATGCAGTACTGTTTCGGGCTTATTATGCCGTCATTCAGCCAGTCATAACCTGACCGCCAGCAGTTAGGACCAGAAACACAAACATGCGCACAGACGCACCTGGCGCAGTTGATCCACCACTGGGGTCTACCAGATGAGTCATAAACACTTCATCGAACCGAAGTTCATCAGTGCCTCACCACATGTCATTCTCTGTCGCTGCAGATCGGGTATTTATCAATCAGGAATGGGCGCACACCGACTCAATTTAATTTTAACCTGCAGTAGCCAGACAAGATATAACCTGTTTTCTGCACCAGACCGGCGCTTGCATTATCGCAAACGGCAGAAGCGCACGAGAAAAGAGGGGAGAAACAGAATGCGAACAACTAGAATGACTGCAAGGGGTGTACAAAATAGCGAACAGTGTTTTCATGGGTCGGTCATTGTCAGACGATTTACTTATAAATGTACGTGACTGAGGAACTTAACGAACATGCGGTAGTACGCATAGTTCACACATGCATAAGTGCTAGAACCCATTGTTTTTATCAAAATCAGATTACCATCAGTCACTTTTTATTTGAAACTCCGTGTCCAACAAAATGTGAAGTCATTTGAAAGAACATGTTTAATATACAATAAATGAAACCGTGCCGCAATAACATAAGCCACATTTCCATAGCTCGCGTTTCTGCGCTCCTATGTCCACGTACGGTTTCGCAATAAGGAATTACATTGGATTAATTGGGTAGCATAAATTATCGTTGTCATAATGTCATATTTTTAAAATTTGTTTACAATATCTCGATCAACATTATTAATTTTTACATTCACTGTGCGCCTGTTCACCCAGCGGTGAATATGCTTTGCGAGTAGTTTTGCCTCCCAAAGAATTTATGAACATCTGAATTATACGTTTTGCGCAGCATTGACAATTGATGCGGTACATGGCCTAGTTAGGACGGAAACGTAGACAGCCATTATAGCATGAGCGTTTTGCAACATGACGTTAAATCTTAAAGCCTTTGGAGGACTGCGTCATTGTTAATTTGGAAGTTGACTCTTCACAGCTCACGTGGGCGTAAATGGTTCCATTATTAAAAGAAAGTTTTCAGGAGTAAGTACTTTTCAGGAACGCACTGGTTGAACATTGAATGGCGTAAGTCATACAGAATGATAATATTCAGACACCTTGCCAGAGCCTCTCTAGCCATCGATATTCTCATGCATAATCAAAATACATGTTTTACGGCTTAAAATAAGGTCCGGTGGGATGGTGTTTGAAAAAGCGAAATGCAAATAAACTTTGTGTGTACACATTTCAATGGACAGTGCAAGCTTTCTAAACACATTTAGAGGTTCTGTCTCGGTGGACCTCATTCACAACCCTGCTAAAAGCGTGATTATTAGATTCAAGCACAGATTCAACATGTCAATGATAAATCTATCCTCCTCGAAACAGCACGAGTATAACTGGGACGTATTCCTCAAATATGGATCTGTTTGCCGCATATTTTATATTAAAAACCTTATCTGCTTACCTCACAATCTTCTGTTACTAGTAGCATGCTTTGCTCTCGGCATTGCAATAAGTACCACGCGCTCATATCCTCGGATTAACTGTCATTGTATTGTGAACGAGAATTATGTATTAGAATTATTTTATGCATGACCTTTCATAAACGCTTTAGGTATAAAATTGCCATGCCATTTTATTTGCCGTATTTGTCTGTTAATTCGAGTAAGTTATTTCTTAAGAAAAGTAACAAGCTATCAGCATTTCAGTAGTATGTCTGATACGCATGCAACAGTACTTCACTCAACTTTACGCATTGGTGAACGGTTAATAATCAGTTACATTAATGCAATCACGTTCTCGATGGGCAACAAGAGTGCTTCTGATTCACATGGACGGCGAACTTGTTTCTTTCTTTTAAAACTTATATAGTGTTGCGTATTGCCATTTGAGTGACCGCGCAGTTTAAACAATGGTAAAATTTCTCTCTCGACACTATTTGCACGTTAGTAATCCGCAAAATTTCAATATGTATATGATCACCTTTTTACACATTTATAGTCAACAGTGGCGGACCCTTAGTAGGGTAAACTGGCTAACACTGTCTCAATATGACGTATAAAAATATAAGTATGTTTCAGCAACGTAAAAGAAACGGCCAAAATGTTCAAAGTTCCGGGGTTGCCGTAAAAAATCAAAATTTTCATTAAAGTACAGTACTTAAGCACTCCTTAAAACGGTAAATTATAAGAAAAAGATTTATATTCGTATGAGTCATATACATGTAACAACAAGACCATCCGCATGATAAAGAACGAGAAAACACTCACTTCTTTGGCAAATGTCTTCATGCGGTGCCTTATATAAAGGGCCATCACAAACATAAAGGGCGAATTCGGACGAAATTGACAATCAGTTTGATAAATTAAAAATCATAATGTACTGAGCAATATGCGGAGACTGATTAAAAACTCAACGCGTTCTTGAAAGAAGGAAACTTCGAAGTCATTTCACGGGAGGGACCTTTCTTTTTATACAAAAGCGACTTATATACGATTTCATCTGTCAACTCCATTTTTAATTCGCAGTCACTAACTCGATTGACAACAGGTGCCTAAATAAAAACTGTTGTACTTAACTGTTGACGTTCAGCATGTAGTGTTTTATTAATGAAACCCATTCTAAACATTCGAAAGCTAATGCAACAGAAATTATATGTTTTGGAATATATGCTCAGAATGTGGAATGCATGCAAACGACCATAACCGATTTTACACTGGTTTTTAGAGGATATTGGACAGTTATCCATAAAAAAATTGTTTTGAGAGTATATTCAACTTATGTGTCATGAATACTGTGAGAAGACTTTCGCAAAACAGAAGTAATGCTTGCTAAATTACGAGCGATTTGAAATTTTGAAGTTTTCTGTTTATTTTATAAATTTTGCCGTTTTCAAACAACGTGAAATTTCGTTAAGCGTTTCTTTTGTGGTTTTGATTATCTTAAAGTTGTAGCGTATTAACCTACAAACATACATGGGAATATCCTTTTTACGTCGATTGTCTTGACGTGACGCATACCGAGAGAAAAGAAATACTATCGTTGCATTTCAGTGACGGAAACTTGGTCCAGAGAGAGGCGAGTAAAGATGGATCTTTTCAATCGGATACGAATTTCTTAGGGGAAGAAATTATCCCAGATTATCGCGCATCATCATGGATGGCGATAGTGGGGATATTGGGAAAAATTTTGCACATAAGTTTCTGCAGTTTCTGTTTTGGTATATTTTGAGGCAGAATTTTTAAAACACAAAATGTTGTATGCAAAATGAAATCAACGAAACGTTTCTTGCATAAGCAGAATACGTAGGTGAAATCAATGACCGATTATCATCGTCAATAATGTTCCCGAATCTTCTGAAGAGCAAACATCACCATGAGAAAAAGGCATTCAGAAGACGAGATGGCGAGCAAACGTGGCTTTCGCCGACTTCCCTTCAGGTTCGTACAGTTATATGGGAACGGAAAACAGTAATTCAAAAAAAATCGATAAGTTTTTTTTAAATACCCAGATTACCAATAGCGGAAGGGCACAGAACTTTGTACGTGGTTAATTAGCTTTTGACCGCGGTCGGCGCGAAGCATAAACGAGGGTCTTCGAGGCGCATAACGTCGCTTTTCGTCGTCTGATTCTGGTCGCTACTGCTGTTGCTAACCGGCACTGACCCAGTAGTTTAGGGTAGCTTGAGGGGGCTCATAACAAGGAGGATAGGCAGTGTCATCTACACGCGCCCAGTCGATTCAGGGCGTGGCCCAGATCCCACTGAATTATTTTGTGGATTTATAAGATCCCTTCGATCTAGCCTAAGCTACTGGGCCAGCGGCTGCTAGCAACAGCAGAAGCGGCCGCCATCAGGTTACGAAAACCGACACTATGCTCCCTGAAGGACCTCGCTCAGGCTCCGCGCTCTAGTCTTGCCTAGCCTGTGTTTTTTAAACTAACTAATCGATTTTTCCGTGCCAGAGGGGGGGTTATTGAAGGCAACGTTTGTCTGTCCCCCGTCTTTTGAATATTACGTTGAGAATTTTCATAATTTGAAAACAATCCTAAAAACAGTTGTTCGCTAGAAAATAAGCCATCGAAGTAATGCATTAAGGGACCCCAGCACGGCATAAGTGCAAGCACGTAAATATGTGGATTTCGCCCATTGGAGCACAATGCGTGCGCGTGCCTGAGTACGATCGCGTGACAAGCCATGATACAAGCGTGCTTATGGATCGCCAGCCCGTAGGTGAACCGAACGGATTCAAGCACACGTGCGCACATGTTGCCTTCCAAGAAATATATATGCTCTACTTACTACTGACAGAGTTTATTAAGAGGGTAAGAGGCAGAGGACAAACATTGGTGCTACTTGCAGTTACAGTTAGTAAACCCACAACAAATCGCTCATCAGCATTCAGAAGGTCAAACCGAGGCCCCAACCATCCATGTGAGATTATCAGGTGGGTGGTAGTGACCCCAAGAAAATGTTTTTAACATCGTGAAGCCGGAATTTTCTTAGCAAATTCATTGTCTGAGACTGACAAATCTATTAAGGTTTTGAAATTTACTAGATAAAACAAGTTTCCTTGCATGTGCTTTAGTAGTATCATAGTATTTTGCGTCATAATTATGCGTGGGATATGAGTACCAATCAGATATTCACTAAATATCCGTCGCAAATTTGACTTAGGAAAACGTTATAACTTATCGGAGCTTTATTTAGCAGAACGCCAGTTCTTAACCATGACAATTCATATTGTAACACAATCTAAGAAGGTTTTCCAAATCAAAAAACATTTTAGAATTTTGGCTGATGCTTCCTGAGATTAAGTTAACTGCAGTTGTAACGCGCCTGAGGATCAATGTTTATTTCCATTTTCCTTCCGAATTCGCTGTTTTAATGTTCATACCATTGACGCAAATGAGAGCTGCAAAAATTCAAATCTCCGCAGGATATTCTAGCTCGCAGTTCAACTGAATGGTGTTTTCGGGAGATTGGATTAACACACCGATTAAATTGTGGTGCTGAGATCCAAAGTCATGGTGGGAATTTAAGGGTTTCTATTTATGCAAGAAGTCTGACATTATTTGCCACAATTCCAGTGCGGAAACTATGAGGACAAATTAGATATTAACTGATTATCCCTCACAAACCCACCAGCGGTCGAAATTATAACCTATTTGACCCTCTTAATTCTTAATCATTTCTTGTGCCCTATATCCAAAACTGTACAAACGTGCACAAGCCTAGCAAATTACGCCCACCCCCGTATCCAAACCATTTCCGACGAAATACAACACCAAGCACATTTAGACATCAATATTCTACTCGACATTTTACGAGTAAAGAAGTTAAGGATTTAGGGCTATTTGATTGTCTAATGTTGTGCCTGAGTTCAAAAAAGTAAAAAAAATCATGTCGACGTCTAGCAACGTTGCGGATACTAAGAGGGCTGTTAAGTGGTAATAAGATGTCGAAAGCGCTTTCCCATAAGTCTCGGATGGTGAACATTTGCAGCTCGTAGATATTTAACAAAAAATGTTCGATAGTTATTTTATAGAATTTTTGAGTATGAGATTTCGATGGTCATATATGACAAATTCTCATTCCAATTTGGTATTATATTTCAAAATCCCTTTACGTTAAGTTAATGCCAATTGCATTGCCCCCTTCAATATTAAATTTGCGCATTATATCGATTTAAAAGTTTACGAAAATCCTTGCTTAAACTCAGGAAAGACAGGCATTTGCAAAATAATGCAATATGCACTTATTTCTCCAATGCGGGATAGCAGACGGCGGGGAATATTAATGACGCATTTAACTCCAGTATAACATAAAAACAGGCAGTGTAAAATAAGTTTGCACAAATTGTTCTGGTAAGTATTGAGTACACCCCTCAAAACAGATTTATTTCAAAGTAAACATGAGTTAACGTTAACTTTTGGTTTAAGCTAGCTGAAGCCGGTTAATTGAAAAGCTAGATTTCACATGGATTGCGTAAAAGGCAGAAACAACAATGTTTGGTATGTTAGATTATTTTTCCGTCTCGTCAGAAAAATGGAATGTTTTTAAATCGAACTGTTTCGTGCAATGAAAGTGGACTTAACACAATATCCACCACAGTTGGTGTGTTGGAAGATTTGTATTAATTATTCGATGTCATTGTAAAATTTTGGCGTCGATGTTAAGATCCTTAATTACAACGGGGATTTAAGGAGTTGAGTGCAATCCATGCACAAAACAATCTTAGTTTCATTTCCCACTGAGAGTCGTGAATCAAGAAGACCCTTAAAGTCTCACAAAACCACGAACTTATAAGTCTAGTCTGATTCTCAACTGTTGAACGCTAGATCAGTTGCCTATAACAAATTGTATGAAGATTGATGGATTTCGTAACTAACAGTTGTTTAAGCGGGGAACTTGGTCGAAGAAGTAATTAAAATCACAGTTCCGTGAGGTTACACAGCTCACCGTTTTATAGTGTTGGTCGTATTCGAGGCTGCAACTGAGCCCAATGACGTCTTAATTTTTTGAATCCTGTGACTTCTATACATTTAGATATATTTACCAAGATCAATCTAAGAATCCTTCGCTTCCAAATCAAAATCCGCTTACAAGAAGCATCGCAAAGCAAGTGCTGGGCGATGGCATTAACCAATGTGGGCTTTTTTCGGGAAAGTAAAGATATTTGTTAGAGGATACGGCGATCTACCACTGCCGACAGCAAATAACATACCAGTGAAATTGGTAGCCTACCGATCCTCGATCCGTACTTCCATTCAGCCCTCTATTGTTGCTTGATGGTTATTACGCATTTAAAAAATATCCGCTAACTGACGTTGAAATAAGGGCGTTTCCATATTTCCGTGGATATCTTAATTCAATTACAGTTAAATACAGCAACCCGAGCCTAATAGTGCAACTTTTAACCGCATCATTTAACGCGTCTGTCCAACCGTGTACTTTTGTGACACTTAACTTAAAACGAAAATTCCAAGGCATATGTTTATGTTACCAGTTTAATTCAAAACCCACACCTCTAATTGACCTTAACATCCAACTTCCCTCAATAGTAAAATCATCGAATATTATCTGCAAACAACCAAGCTTTGTCTTCGATTTTCATTCTATAGAGAAAAGAAAAATAGTTTACATTAGCTCATGCTCGGACTAT
>CACRXP010000889.1:210858-238832 GCA_902702965.1 Spirometra erinaceieuropaei | reverse complement strand
GACTGACAGATCTCGCACAAGGTCGTGGGTTAAGAATCGTAAGATGATTCTCTCGACCTCCTAATGCGCACACTATGACGAGGTTACTCACCGCAAACCTGAGCAGATAGGACTGCTCAGGCCCATATTTAATTTGATAGGTGCCCCAACCGAAGGTATGATTTCTCCCAGGAAGGATTACTTGAGTGACCTTGCAGCACTGAGTTTCTTACAATCGGGGTTGAAGGCCGTTTTCTCACAGGAATCCTTTCATCTACCAGCAAAACGCACACTAAATTATAATTGTGTAGGTGAATACTGTGCATTTTCTCAATTTATTTCTGGTTTCTGAGAAATTGCAATCAGAATGGCATTACCGACAAAGACAAGGGAGACTGGTCTCCCTTGTCTTCGTCGATAATGCCATTCTGCCCACATCATGCGTCGCTGTATAGCTGCTGGTTGGGCTCGATAGAGAGAGCCCGTAAGGCACAACGGAACGAGTGAGTTCCGTAAGAACTATCGGTGAGCGCCCCTTACCAAATTGCAATCACTCTGTGATGCTTTGTAGAATGCGTTCAAAAATTAGCATATCGTGCCTCAATGTAGGGTCTATCTTGTTTACAAAAGCTTGCAAGCCTATTCACGTCTTTTTGATATCTCATAATCATCACATATCTATTCTATAAAGTTTTGAGGATAGAAAAATGACTTCCTTTAAATTTTGTGCGCGACGACAGTTTGGAAGCCGAGCTCGCCCATAAAATATCAATTACGTTTACCACGTAAGCGAAATTCAGTAAGTTCCATCAGAACGGCGTGAAACCTGTCCTTCGAGCGCGGAGTTTAAGGAGGTCGTTATTTCTTATGAAACTAGTATAAGGCATGCTTTCTGTTTGTCCGCTATGTAAGTAATTACTATTATACAGATAACGAAATTCAACTTTGAGAAGGTATTTCATTCAAGTAATTACTTTTAAGCGAGTATGATTTTCGCAGGCGACCGAAAGGCCTTTACCGAAAATCCAATACTTCCGGATTATGTCGGACCTGAGTAATCCTTTCTGATATAAGTTATATTTTAAAATTTCACATAAAATTTCATGAGTTACATTCGCCCACCCTGCGCAGCATTTAGCTTAATTCACGTAAAGCGACGATAGAAACTAAAATGATCATTTTCGGCAGCTAAAACTTTGAGCACTCGTTCACTTGCCTTGTTTCCTCCCCCCGTATGCAGTAATGAAGCTTTCAGACAATTCTCTGTTTAAACACGCATATATAATCCTGCCATTTGCGAATACACCGTCATTTACTTTAAAGGTTCCATAATAAAGTTGCCATTTTAGCTTTAAAGTATGTGCTTAGGTACTCTTCCTGCGGTCTTGTCTCTGATTATACGTAATTTTGATACGGGACTAGCAGAACCCTAACAGTTTCAGCAATGTGAGCAATGCATCATTATTTGTACGGCCAATGTTTTTTTTCATTTATAGTCGTATAACACAGTCTTAAGGTAAGCTGAGATAGCGAAAATGGTCCGAACTTAAAAATAAGAGGGAACTCTTTTTCCTGCACATGGCGATTATTGGTATTTTTCACGGAAATAAGAAAACCAGCCGAGGGCTCCAATTTTCTTTATACTTTGCCTTATGAAGAGTTAAGACACGTGGACATCTGTCAGTGAAATATTTTGTTAAGGCGTTTTTTAAAGAGATAACTTATTGCCGAGGGTTCTTCATCGGTCAACAGCATATTAATCGCTGACCCTCCATGCGGACATTTATTTTTTCGACAATGAGGTTTCACGTTTGTATGAGTCTTCAGATGAGATCCAAACGGCCTGAACACAAGCATGAATGTCAAAGAACTGGCTACTTCAGTTAATGCCTTCAAGGGATAACTCATTTTAATGCTGTTGATAAAAAAAACCACACAGGATTTGTCAATTCATGGTTGGTGAGAACCACAAAGTGTTTGCTTATATTTCAAGGGCATCCCGATTCTCAAACAAACGCTACTTTTACGGAAGCGAAGTCCTGTTGATACAGCATTTGGCGTCTTCACCGTCGAAATCAGGCAACATTTTTTTGTTTTAGTCAACCGTATCTCTAACGATTCTGAGACGGAATAATTGAATCGACTTTGCGCAAAAGGGCCACAAAACACATGATCAAATGATACGAAATTGGTTTTGTGCTAGACTTCGTATACCATTGATTCTTAAAGGACATTTGATGAAAGTGTACATAATAATTTTCAAGGGATTACTATGCCTATGCCGTTTTATTTGGTCGTTTATTCCCATGATGTTACAATATGTAATCCTTAAACTTCAGTGTCCACATTTGGCACGAATTGCCGAGATTTCATCATGTCCGCTTTCCTCAAGTTGATTGTTATTCCTTATTAAAGTAAGAGCATTTGAAATAGGTGTTTCGGGTTTTCAATTACCTGGTATTCATTTGTTATTGGAGTACCATTTATAGGCTTATTAAAGTAACTCTTGGGGAACCGTCAGTATCCATTGAACACAGGAGAATACCTAAGACAAACGAATCCATCCTAGCTACACATCGTGAATTCATTTCCGATTGAGTTTTATTTAGCTAATGATTTCTCGTTAATTTAAACATATTTAAACGTATTTCCGCAAACTGTGACTCTAAGAGCATCCTTATAATCATGCAATCCCTCGATTCCAATGTTCAGACCTCTGCAAACTGAATTTTATTTGTTATGACACTCAGCTGTCACCATTATGTGTTTTCAGGCATCATTCTGTCTGGTAAATATATGCGAGTTGCCACCTCTCATGTCGCTCCGGATTATGTTACATGCGATCATGCCATTGAACTCATTGTTATTAGTTTCAGGCTTACAACAAGCATTTCTGCTTCATCTCTGTGTTAACAGTAGCATTATTTCTCATGAAAACAGTTTTAAGCAACTACGTTATATCCACTAAGTTTCACTTTAATCACTTTTGCCATTATTTTCTGCATTTTTCTAGTTGCTCCATCACGATGCATCGAGGGCCCTGATTAGCGCCCTGAAGTCTCCTGCCTGTCAGGATATTCTGACTTGCACAGGGACGGACCTGCGGTTGGCTGTTCGGGCGCAGGTTTTCGCTTACGCGGAGACAGTTGTCGTCTCGTGGTGTATCTTCGCCTGCGTTTACAAGTCCTAACGCACGACTCTATAAAAGGATAAGAAGGACCATCTGCCATCCGATTTTTGTAATTTCCTCACTTTTATACATTGTGGCCTTCCCTAATGTCGAGCGTTTAGTGACGATTAATCCACGTTGTTGTCCGATTCACCTAACTGTCTTTCCTTTTATGTGTTATTTTGGTGCTTGGTTGAAATGGGGACTGTCGCTGTTATTGCGGGTTCTCTCCACCGATTTTGGCCTTCGTAAAATGCGCTCCAACCTTGCATTAGACTGTAGATACAGGTTTTTTGGTGTCCCCGGCCTGTCTTGGCGACACCGAGTTGCGGTCGTAGTAGCCCACTGACAGAGGTGACGGTGTGTCTTTTATGTTAGGGAGGAAAGGACATGAACCTTGTTACTTTCACCTTTATCTGCGGGATGAACTGGGCACCCCGTGGTTTCTGGATCACCCGTGCCCTTTAACATTTAGTCTGTGTTTACCGTCTCCATAATCGCCGTATACCTGTCCGTTGGCATTCAACGCTAGCTCCTGTTAGACGGTCGAGTCCTATGAAGTCAATCCGACTGACTAGATTTGAAGAGGGGCAGACTCAACGCTCGTGTGTAAGAAACATGGGCAACTGAAATTACCCTCCTCCCGAAGCATTGCTCGGTTTTAATCCTCAAACAATAACAGCTTTTGAACCTCAAACAGCCCTCGGGTAATTGACAGTGGTGATTTGTTTCTGATGTTACATGTTCAGGCGAATATCGGCAAGTTGTGCGCCCTAGCGAACGGAAGAAAGTTTTTTCCATTAGTTTGTTGTGCGTCGCATTATCAGTCACGTCAGCATGTATAAGTTCACTGCTGCCTGATCTCAATTATTTCCCGGTCATGACGTTATTTTTAAGCCACTCGGTACATAAAACTGCGTAGGAAATCGTTGCGACTGACTCGGCTAAAATTAGCAGACCATTTCCTGGAGACCTTTGTAACGTATGTTTACCGTTGTCTTCTCAATCCTAAGATGTTACGTTGTTATTCTCATGCTCCTATTAAACCTTCGGGTAATTTTTTTATGACGCAAGTAGCCGACGTGCTTGAAGTCACACTAATTCTTTGGCGGATTTGTTTCACTATGTGAAGGGAGGATATTATGCTTATGCTCGTACGACCAAACCCACTTTCACTTTTTCTATTTTAAACCCAGAATCTGGACACTCTAAAGGTGGGCTTTCGCGTGTTGCTTTTCGATTTCGCTAAAGTTCTTGACGCCGATTGTACGTTACATGACGATAAACGTATTACCTTTCAGTCGCGATTTTGTCATCCCAGTTGAACGCGAGGGAATTGGGATTTCACGATGATGCGTAGGAAGCCTGAATTCTGATGTTTTAATAAAAACACTTGCGTCGGCAGAAATTGACAGACATACGATAGAAAGGTAAAGGGCCTTAAACCGGTGATTCGAGTACTAATCGTTCGAGCGGACCCGGCCAATCAACTGGCGCGCGAGAGAGGGGATAGGGAGTAAGAGCGACCGTGGAGTATTCATCTCCACGGCACTTCAGCGGATTCCTCATTATAGTAAATTTGTCGAGTCCGGAACCATCGCAGTGTCCTTAATGTCGTGGCTTGAGACGCTACCAGCTGACGGCACAAATCAGGACTGGCGTTCAACCCAGTGTGTGTTTGTGTGGTTTGGCTGACTAGTAAGCTGGGAGTCACACTGCAGTGGCTCCTTCCTAATGTGTCCCCTATGTCCCCCACGCAAGTGCGACCTCTCAGGCCACGCCTTTGTGCGAAATACTGATGAGGTGTGTCCTGTGTCTGGTCTTGTTTGTGGCATGCGCAAACCAGCTACTGTTAATCCCTTCATCCACTGTGTCCAATCCCGACATCAGATGAATTGCCGCCTTAGACAGTGAACTTGGGTCTAGGGAAGAGGAAGCGGTCTACTCTCTTACTAAACAGTCTGACGCGCTAGAATCTATCACTTTACGTAGAAAGCCGTAGCTTGGGGGGCTGCCGACCGACGAGGTCATTTGATCCGCTTCAAGACAGAGAGCCAGGCCGTAATGAACTCCATGGTCCCAATCAGTTTGGATCCGTGGCCTGTGTGTCACTCTCACGCTCTTTGGATCTTGATTGAGTGTTTGATGCGGACCTGGGGTGTGCTGGCACACCTAGGTGCAGGTGTTCACCGTGACAGCCGTCTGTGGCCTATTCCGCTTCCCGTCTTTTTGACTCTGTTTTGACACCGGGTCCAGGCGAGGGAGGAGGAGGAGAGTGTGCGGTAGGTGCTGTGCAAGTCTACTACCACGCACGAGTCACCGTCCCTGATTCACTTTGTTGTGGAGCACACGATGGACGTCGTCGGATGCGACGGTCGAACTGCCGTATTTAAAAACAGATTGTGCAGGCTGTTCAGTGCTTATGTGGTAAGCAACAGATGAGCTCGTCCAAAATATAACAAACATGGTCCTGTGACGTGGCTAGGGACGAGTTGATACGCACCGTAGCATGAGGATCGTGAAGTTTTTGGTTTCAAAAGATAAATTTCGACAAACCCAAGAAAATTCTAGAGCTGACTGTAAGCATAGTAGAAAGGAAGGAAAACTAGTATTTAGGGAGCATATGTACGTTCCCACGACGAGGTTGTCTGTTACGCTTGTGGGCCTCAATGAACACTAGCCCAACAATGAGGCCTTACGACTGCCTCATAAAAGGTGATAGTTTGGGTGTTTTTACTAGATTTTCCGCACTTTGTGCAAAGCGGACCTTTCAGGATGCAGACGTCGCCTGCAGAATATCATGCAAATGCCCTGGGTGATTGAGCAAAGAAATATCAGCAGAACTCAGGTCGACCGACTCCACTTGTTCTTACAGTAGATCATTCGCGGTATTTAAGTTCAGATTCTTCAATGAGGATCCGGAAGTGGTCCTACTGACAGACTTTCAATTTGGAGCCTCGTATACGATTTCTAGAGACAACTAAGCTCGGGAGGGCTGATAATGGTACAATTTAAATCCTGATGGATGCGATCTTGTCACTCTGACTCCAAAAAATTCCGCATAAAGTCCACAAAGATGGCCAGATTTACAACCAGGTTGCGGTCACACACTTCCTCCTTCATCGCAGCCATAATTAAGTCAGCAGAGATGTTTTGGGAGCGTGTGAAACACAAATAACTGTCACAAATCGTTCAGAATGCGGTGAATGCTAGTTATATTAGTGAAATTCTACTTTATTTCAAAGCTAGCCTCTGCTGACGCCATTGTCTCTATGGTTGCCGTCTTCTTTATCCTCCTCTGTTAGGAAAAACTTACCAAATTTCGCCGCCAAACACGCAAACAAGTTCCCGAAATTTGATTCAAACGTGAAAGAACAAATTTTACAACAAGGCCCATTTATAAGTGACCACGTCGTAAAACGTTTCTCGAGAGGAAACGAAACTTAGATGACAATCTAGAGTCATGGGTCAGTTTAAGATGACAATAACTGATAACCTCAAATGTTGTCCCAAATTGCATTTCACCTTCCCAAATAGTCTGATGCTGTGACAGCTCCGTGAGACATATTCTCGAGGTTAAATAAGGATCAGTTTCGGCGCAATGGGGGCATTGAAAGTGTAGTAGGCTGAAACAGGATGTTGAAATCGTTTATGGGAAAAATAAGCTAGTTTGAAACGGCGAAGGCGACCTGATGTATGACGACTCTACCGCGAGATTGAAGGGAGCTTGGAATCCCCGATGAAGGTAGGAAATGCGGGCAGCAATACCCCATACCTGGCTGCAAACGTAAACATAATCTCAACAGTAAGCCCAATCCTCAATATCATTATAAACCTGAACTAAACACTACACCTTACAATAAGCCTGACAAAAACCCTACGTCTAGCCCTATTCCTGACCTGAACCCTAACCGTGGCCCAAACTCTAACGCTAACCTTTACCATAACCGTGACCTTAACAGTAACTCCACCCTAACACTAACCCTAAACTCATCATTAACACCAAACGTAAACCTAAACCGCGACCCAATCCTTAACTTTAAGTGGAAACCTTGAAAGTAACCCTAACCCTAGTCTCAATTATCAGCCTGACACTAACCGAAAACCCCTAAGTTAAACCTACCTCTAAACTGAAACACCGGGTTGACCTTTCCCATTTTAGCTTTGTCTACTTTCTCACTAGCGGTTTCAGCATTCCTTTTCGACTTACCTTACTTGCAATGCCCACATTGCGCTTACACTTGGGACCACAACAGCCCAACCGAACCCTACTCAGATAGTGAGGCGTTCACAGCCACTTTACCTTTTGCTGAGGATATATTCACCTCGTGTTTCGCAGGGTCTAGGTTTCTGGACAGCTATCAGGTTTCGCTTAATTTTAACGCCAGAAACCGCACCGTCTACTGCGGAAGACGCGAAAGCACCGAAATTATTTTTAATTATGTGGCACACGGAAATGTTTTGTTTAAAGACTACGGTACTCATGCCCTTAGAGAAAAGCAGCAGCATCCAAGTACATTGGGGTGCGTTTATCTCCATATTCACGTACGCTGGATTTTGCAATTTGGCAAGGTACGTTTCCGCTATATCCAGGCAGAAAGATCCTCTTCTACTCAGCTCGACGTCCAGTAGAGTTTCATAATAGGTAATTCGTCTGATGTCCCCAATTTTAAGACCGCTTAACGTGAGGGAGAGAGAGCGGTCAACGATAAGCTAAAATTAATTTAATTGAAAAATCCGACAAAAGGGGCCTTTGTGTTCAACAAGCCTTATTACTAGAATTTGATTGAGGCTTTTTGTATAGTAAAGTGCAAGAAGCAAATATAATATATGAAACTACCAGAAATGCAGCCTTACTTATCTTATTCGGAAGCAGAAAATGAGGCATTAACGCTCATCACATACAGTAAACAATAAGAAAATCTATAGAACCGTTTGCCGAACGGTCAAACTTATAGAATCCTTAGGATTATGATTTATAATAAGGTGGCCTTGATAACATCAGGAATATCAAGAAAGACTCATAAGTTCAAAGATAACTTCTTCGAAATAAATTTTTATGATTCATGTCCATGGGAAGTAACCACTCGCAACCTGACCCAAAGATTATGTGTCAGCAACCAGCGAGTCTCACTGAAGTGATGAAATACACGCTGACGGCGCACCGTTAGTTTAGAAGCTAATAGTCTGAAGTTTCCATAATCTATAGAGTTTCCGTCTCTTAATAATGACATAGGTGCACTTGATAGCTTTCCAGTGATCGTGGGGATCTGTTCTACTGGAGCAGTTAAGTTTACTTCTGGGATGCCTAAGCAAAACGTTCATAACATATCTCAGCATTATCGCAAAATCTAGTCCGATGTAATTTTGTGAGCACGGCAGTTTTTGGGACTTTGGTTGTGTTATTGATAATAATGGCTGTCCAATCATTACAAAAAACGACATCCACCGCTGCCCTAAGAAGTTAGTCCGACGGCAATGGCTGAGTTTGTTTATAGTAAGGAGTACTTTCGAAGTATCTACCTCACCCTCTCCTTCCACGCCCACCATCATCCAGTAGTAGGACAAAAGTCCCAACCATGGGCCAGGAACTCGACAGCAATGACTGTCAAAATTAAACAACCGGTCTACCTGCTTGTTGTGATATGTTTAATTTCTAAATCAATCGCAATGAAATGATTTTAGGGCCCTGTCAGGCAACCCTTTGAAAATGGTGCCACCATTATTTTGGAACTGGCTTCCGCCCCCTGGCTGTCGATGACCGAGGACGTTTATTCAAGCACATTTGACAAGACTTGCCGCTTTGGACGACGTCATATATTTTCAGATATCAAATTGTAGGAAAAATGAAGAAGAAGAAGAAGAAGAAGAAGAGGAAGAAGAAGAAGAAGAACTCTCTGAAACAGGTATATTTAAATTCTGAGGTTTCAAAGAACTTGATGGACTCCCAATTGCCAAAGCGTAAAATGCACTTAATCGATCAGAAATTTCAAGTGGCATGTTGGGTTGATCGGCCGTATGCTGTTCAATTTTTCTCTTCTCTCGCTGCTTCGGTCTCTTGGGAGATGATGGCCACTCGGAGGGTAGACCCTAACTCTCAACTTGCAACACAAGTTGGAGAAACTGAGCATACTTTTGATCTTCAGAAAGCTACCATGTTAGGCCGGGGCAACACAAAAGCAGAACGGCTAACTTTCAAGGCGTGGTTCTCCGATACCCACTCCATAAAAAGGCATCTGGACATTCTTTCAGATCACAAAGTCCTATGTCATCACAATCGTAGAGCTCAGGACAAAACAACCACACCGAACTTATGAAGGCCGTATTTAGATAGCCTTAAGGGGAGTTTACTCGGTGGGGAAAGACAAGAACCGCCAGACCGACAGCCCGACAAAGGTTCAATCAGCTCCCCCTGACGGCGTCGTGACTCACAAAGCACGCAGGCAAAACTCCCGTCAGCAATCACCCGAGTGACCGAGGCAACGAGGTGCAAGAAAAATCGATCAGCATACGGTGGATCAACCCAAAATGCCACTTGAAATTTCTGATTGATTAAGTGCATTTTACGCTTTGGCAATGGAGAGCGCACCATGATCTTTGAAACGTCAGCATTTAAATAAACCTGTTCCGGAGAGCCCTTCTTCTCCTTCTTCTTCTTCCCCTTCTTCTTCTTCTTCTTCTTCTTCTTCTTCTTCCTCTTCGTCTTCTTCTTCCTCCTCTTCTTCTTCTTCTTCGTCTTCTTCAAATAACCAACCCAGATCTCTAAACTTTGCCAATCTGAACAGATGTCAAATTATTCAGGTTGAATCACTCATCCAAGAGTCGAAGTATGGATTCTATATTATCCCAAAAGCAGCAGCACATACTTATCTGGCAGATACTTGATGAATGTTGTGCTATGACAATGACCATTATCATGGTGGAGGATTCCAACCAACGTAAACTGGTAATAACACAATAAATCACACAATTCTTTTATTTCGAAGATTTGGACAAACATTTGTCCCAACTTCATAACATTTCAAGCCATACGAGTTGTTTGTCATCTTTGGGGGAGTTGACGTGGTGGTGGAGAGCAAATTAGCGGCTGGTGAATGACATAATTTTTTAGGCATTGAAACAGCAGATTATTACTTATCAGCGCATACAATCTAGTTTGTCGGAGATATCGCCCGTAAATGCAGGTCGCATATGATATCCCTCACTAACTTCAGCGGACGTTCTTCGGTCTTCATACCGGTTAAAGAGGTTGCCCCAGGGCCGCACCCTATACATAGAGATAAGAACGAGCTATATGCTTATGCGAAACGATTTGTTATGGGACTGTCTTGAACCGCCATCTCATTTTTCAGTTGAAGTTTTACGAAGGCAAATACATTTGATCTATTTTGTTAATGAAAAAGTGCATAACAATTGAAAACGGTTGGTTCCTCCATATGGGTGTTTTTTTACTTCAAACGAACAGATTCAGCCTGTGAAAACAAGCACATTCTGGACTTCAGTGGAATGGTTCCCAGCCCGTGTTGAATCCCCGCTCCAATTTCTGCCTTTATGCACATGTAGCCAAATGTAACTATTTCCTTTTCTGTAGGTAGACTGAGACCATTTGGACAACCCCACCTTCTTAGCAACCGGTAATCTGAGCAACCGTAAAGTGAGCACGTCCACATAGGCGCAAATTTGAGCCTGAAAAAACTGTTGGGTCTGCGGTTTGCGTTAGAGTGGTTGTTGTCAGCTCCTGATTAAACCGTTTTCTGAGAATGTTTGGGATGCAAATCGTTCCCAGTTAATAGGGAGAGTGATAAAGAACTATAATGGAGTATGATAAAACGAAATGGTTTTAAGGGAAAAAAACAGTTCAAAAGGTGGACAAATGGGATAGCACTGGAAGGCCACCCTACAAACTACAGTAGATGTGCTAACTCGTGAAATGTTGACCAAAATTTTGAAATGCCTTTTCCACTCGAAAAGTTCCCTTGAGTAGGGTTGTAAGATTAATCAATCTGAAGCATAATCCCGTCATTTTTAACTCGATCTGTTTTTACATTTGCATTCAGAGTCTCAGACTACAGGACATATATATACCCTGTGCGAAAAATCATAGAGTTCTATATGCTATTAAGAGGAGATCATATATGGTTCACAACATTGAGCATTGCTTTCGAGCGACATCGCAGACTTTTCAAGCAGCACTAATAATTACAAAAGCGCGATATTTCTTAAACGGGAATTTTACGATCTGAAAAGGCCTGGTAATTATAAACTTCTTTAAAACCGAGTAATACACTTCTTTTCAACATAAAATTTACAGACGTAATACATTCTAACAAATAGGTAAAAAAAGGAATACTTCTATGAGTGTTTCCTAGGCAGTATGTTGTTACCGACAAAGACAAGGAGACCGGAACGGCCATATCTGGCTTATTAACTGTCGTCTGCCAGTCATACCCAAACCGAACATTATGGAGCACTTAGGGGTCGATCCTGCGACCTGTTGGTTAGAGAGCCAATGCCTTTAACTATTCAGGCACCCGCTCGTTGTACTGTCGGTTTCTATCGGGAATGTACAATTGTAGAGGGATGCTCACCGATCGTTCTTACGTAACACGCTCATGCCGTTGTGCCTTTCATGCTCACCGTTTCGCACTCCTGACTGAAACCTATAGGACATCGAACCCGTGGTCAGTGGTTAGGAGCGTTGAACTTCTAACTAACAGATCGCGTTATCGAGCCCCAAGTGCTCCACATAGTTCGGGTTGGGTATGCCAGACTGACGACGGTTAATCAGCCAGAAATGGCCGTTTCAGTATCCCTTGTATTTGTCGGTAACAACATCCTGTCTCTATCATGGCGCCGCTGTGCGGCTGCTGGTTGGGCTCGAGAGAGAGTCCGTAAGGCACAACAGGACGAGTGTGTTCCGTAAGAACGATCGGTGACCGCCTATTCATATATGAAAATCGAAAATCAAGGAGAAAATTCATGTGAACTATGCTGTCATTTTTACAGAGTGTAGCTTTTACAGCGGTTTGGGAAGAGGGTTGTTCAAAACTTTACATCGCGAACTAAATGAAGTATCTTGGGATTATGCTCCACAGCGATTAGCATTGCGACCCTACTTAAGTAATCTTATCTAGTCGAACACGCATTTAAAAATTTCGGTTAACATTTCATGAGTTGGCTCGTTTACTGTGCAATTTGCCTCAAAATCCATGAATCATTGGGCAAAGTCCTGCAGAAGACCAGGCCTAAGGACAATTTATGGCTATTGCAATGATGAAAGAGTACATTATTGGACTTGTTACCATGCCATCCTCACACACCATTTCGACAGCACCGACTTTCATTCCTTTCTTAAATCCCACAAATCATAACGAATTAAACAAAGTTTTACCTCTTTAGTCTTTTCAAATCTGCGTCTTTTGCGCATTCACTGAGCGAAAAATTCGATTATATTTGCCTTTAACTGATTCAAGTTTTAATACAGCGTCGGCATTCTTGTACCAACTTGCACTTTTCGAGCAAGTTTACGTACAGTACGAGTGCTACCTCATGAAATATCAGCCGAAATTTTGAAATGCGTTTTTTTTAAAAAGAATAATTAAGCTTGGTTGGGCAGCATAATTCTACAATAATTCACTTACCTCAGCATGCGGACTTTCCAACGAGCATGCAAAAAACCCACTGTAAAAAACGATTACTTATGCGGCATGCATTTCCCCATTGATTTTCGATGCCCCAAACTATTCAATTATATTTCATGGAAATCATGTGTAAAACTATTCATTCTTTTGGTCATTCAGTAGAAAATTATGACTTCTTCCAATGTCTTACTTGAAGAAGGCGGATAATTAGGTTTTTGAAAGTTTCTAATTGTGAGATTCTTTAATACCGTGGGAAGACCTTTCATAAAACGTCACGTCTCTGCATTCTATCTTCATCAATACCAAATATACGATTATAGGCCTATCTTTAGACAACGACAAACAGGATATGTACAACTTTTAAGATGTGCCTCAGCGTATTAAAGTACACAAATACAACGTACGAAAGGTCACTCGCACTATGATTGCAGAAACGTACTACAGCAGCTAGGGCAGGATTTATTTTTAATTTCTTCGTCGTCTGTAAGTCATACAAAATCTTCCTCAGCATAACTTCTCACAGTGCGAATAATACAAAATTGAGTTTTTGAAATTACTCAAGCGCTTTATCTCAAAGTGCACTGTATAATAAATTTAACACACAAATAATCAAACGATTCGTATTTTGAATTTATTTTTTTAACAGTTCACATTCTCAACGCACTATTCTATATCAGACATTGCCATGTAATCGTACAACTGATATGAGATTGGTAGATTACGCTGTAAGTATTTTCAGAGCCTGCTGTCAACACCGCAAAGTGCAGTATGTCTTAAAATCCTAGCGTCACTTTCATTCTGCCTGAAATGGCTTATTTTAACCGCGCGTTTGGCTTGGTGCAAGCAACGGTCCTGTCTACACCAATTCAAAAGTTTGGGGAGTTTCTACTTTTTATGATTTTCACTACCTAGTGGCCGTTTCAGTCAGTCAGGACTCTACAAAAGACTGTTGGTAGATTCACAGGGGAGTCAAAACGATTCGGCTTCCAGAATCAGTGTTTGTGTTTTCTAGGGCTAAGAGCTGACGTCGCGTACTTCAACCGGAAAACAACATTACAAAGACTGACTTATTGAAAACGCTTCTGGTCAAGGAAGAGGTGGTACTTTGGAATTACATGTGGTAGGGAAATATGCGCCTATTTGCATTAATTAGACAGTAAATATCTTTTTATACAAATGACACAATTCCTTCTTCCTTTACATATAGATATGCCTTAAGTGCCCTACCTGGAAAATGTACTTTTTTAATAATCGCTCACTTACTTCGTCGGGTTTAAAATTTATTATTTTTTAAATATTTACAAGCTTGTCGAACAATTTACGGCTCACCTCCGCGAAACTAAGTTAACGTTTTCTATTTGCTGTCATATATAATTGTATACTGCGAATGTCGGAGTCATGTGTGAAATGTTGGCGTAAAGCCTCGAAAAAAAACCTGAAAAGCCCAGTCAAGTTTGTATGTTGTAATTTGTTGAATCAATGCGGCATTTTGTCTATCTAAAGACGAAAGACTTGGTGTAAATCCAATTGGCGAGCTGGGGAGTTTTAAAGAAAGATTGGACACACTTTATTTATATCAGACGTTAGCTACTATCCTGGCATTCACTGGGATGTGTGAAGTCGTACACATCAGTTTACATTAGGTGCCTAGCAATTACAATATCTTCAGTCTCCTTATTAAGTGAAGTTTTCCGTTAGTGGGAAAATATGGGGACCGAAATCATTATCACCGTCAGGTCTTTCTGTTTGAATAACCCACCCGGATTTAAACTGCGTATTTATCAGTGCCTGAGATCAAATATTCCCTGAGTGGACAATAAATAAGTTAAATTAATCATTCCAGCGTCTCTGCTTTTGTGAGTAAGGGTTCTCGGTGTGTTATATTGTAAACCTTCTGTCTTCTAGCGCACCATAATGAAAGAGAGAACTTGTAATAACATTTTGTAACCATGGTCACTCGTTCACATCATTCGTATAGGATCCTAAAGTAAATGCAGGAGCTACACTCAATGAGGCCCCATAGAACGCCAGCTTTTTAAGATAAATCCTAACGGAAGTTTAATTGCGAGATATTTTGAGAATCGTCCGCCTTCATTGAGTTACCTAGTGAGAGATGTGCCAGCTCGAAGGACATACTAAGGTTGTAAGTGACCAGCATTGTATTTCTCATCTCGACTGATTTAAAAGGACTCATCAGCAGTTACGTGGACGCCTAACCCAGGGAGTGCACTTCATCGGCTGCCGATATATCCAGCCCTGTGCAATGACCTCCCTATAGCGTGTTCCGTGCTGAGGTTTGTCCTGGGCAGGGGAATTATTCACGTGGGAGGGCGCGGGCTAGCGATTGCCCCGGTGACAATGAGCAAAGTTGCCGAGTAATCGTCACACCAGCCTCCAACACGGGTGCCGGAATCGCGGTAATTATGGACTAAGATGCGGACTGACAAGCCAACATCGCATAAATTACGACCCCAGCGATGATTGCGAAAGATGTTGGTTACAGAACACATGGTCCCACGGTAGACACGTGCCATAAATACTGCACCCCTTGTACCACCATTACTTTTATCTGCGACTGTCTCTGATGATGGGTTCAAATGAGAATCCGAAACAGCAGACCAATAAATTTCTTGTTCCAGTGATCGCATCTTCGTCTTCTGAACTTCTGGCTTGTTTCGCCCGATCACTGGAGACTTGGCACATAAACCTAAGTACAGACAGTCTGAAGGTCAAAATTGTCACCTGCTAGGTCTTGCAAACTAGGCGACGCGGATAGACACCTTCACGGTCACATTCAGGGTGGCCTTCAACGATCTCTACCAGTCGGAAGACAGAAGACAGCATCGGATCATTTTTCCGTCTTAATACAGCTCGTTTTTTCGTTTTAAAAACGCAATTAGGACAATATAATGAACGGAAACTAAAAGCATATGTGTTCAACCCAGCCATAGGCTGTGTGTTTGTAGTTTCCGTACTTTCAGTAGAATGAAGAATACAATGAAAACCCGATCATCTCAGTGATGCATGTTAAAAAACGCCCAAAGAGACTTCGTAAATGTCATCAAACGTCTTCCTACCTAATCCCTACCGACTCAGACTGTGCGTATGCAGAAATCGAAAGACGACAGAGACGGATTTTTATGCGTCGCATCAACTTTTCTGTAAGTAAGTATAAAGAAATCTTGAGATCTAAATTAGTATCACTTGGGTCTTTTTTAAATATAGACGGCGCAGAGGCGGGCGAGGAGGAAGGTATTGCAGAGCTGTGAGCGGGATTTGACCGGGAAGGGGAGGATCTGAGTTCGGTTGTTATCAGCCAAAGCGTGGAGGCGGCCTAAACTGTGACATCATCATTTTCTTCGCCGACATCAGCGATGCGCCTCTGTTTAATTTTTCTCCATCGAAGGAAGAAAATTAGCGAACCGCAAAGGATGAGGAACACGAAGATGCCAAATGCTATTAAAATGATTGCCATAGCGTCCAGAACAAATGCGTTTCCTTTGCTGGTAAGCAGTGGTGAGCACTGTTCAGGCGGCGAAGACTTGTCACCAGCTGAATTCCATTGGTAAGCACCCACTACACGAGAGTTGCGGAGATTGGGGTACTGAGTGTATGAAACGCAGTCGGAGGAACGAAAACCAATCTTGAAGTAGAAATAAACAGAGTATTACGTAACATCACATAAACATCTTTTGTTTGCTCTGTAACTGACTCGAATCACTAATCAGCGGTTGTAAAAAGGTAAAAACTCCGGCAGAGGAGTAAACTAGTATTCTACAGAACTAAATTTTAAAGATAAAAACCACAATTCAATTTATTTCGCCTTTGTATCCTACATTTAGACTACTTACTTTGGCATACAACCTTCATTAGTTCAAAGGAAAACTATATCGCTTCAAGAGATCTAAAAGCGTGAGCCAAGCCAGTATTAGCAAACTGTGACCCTTGCAACCTGGTGTGTGCTGGCAACTCCCTGACACCTGGTTCCCTGCCGGTAGATCTGCTTGCGTTCCCGCTGGGTAGACATACAGGTAGTGGGCTTGGCTGTCCAGTCATTCTCGTACTTCTGACCCCTGTTGGGGTGTTGTTGATGGCCGTGCCAGCCATCTGCGCCCCCTCCCCGCCTCCGGTCTTCTTGCCTCTTTCTGGACACCGGGTCCGGGTGGGAAGTAAGGAACAGGGAGTGCGGTAGATGCTGTGCAAGTCTGCATTAGTTAAAAATAAATCACGCACAATTCACTGTCCCTGCTTCAGCTTGTTGCGGAGCACACGGTGAACATCGTCGGCAGCGACGGCCGAACTTTCATATTGCTTAACTGGACAAGGAGGAAATCTTTGCCTTTACCACTGCCTTCACGGTAACCAGTTTCCTTATCGGTAATTGGCTGTAATTGGCTACTGTATTCAAAATATCTCATTACATTAGCTCAAAGATGAGTACGCTGGGGATTACGACCTTCGCATGTCAACGCATAGCCGCAAAATTTCGACAAAAAAGCGCCTGAACCAAAAAAGTAGTAGACATTTTTCCCGGAAGCTAAAGGTTGGTTATTTGTGTAGCCATTGCTATCAATGACGTAAAATATGTGTGCCGACATTCGGTCTAACTGAAAATGCGGTATAATCGTGTATATTGCGGGACAAACAACTCAAATGTATCGTCGGCAGCTAGGCTTGTTAATTCAACCCTAAGAGATCTATGAATGCACATTCGGTTAAGGATTGCCGTTGTTAGACAGGAATAAAACCAAGTTTCGTCTTGAAGCTATACACACATTGATGATTTTGATTATCAGAAAACACTTTTGAATTGCGTTCATCTAGATTATTATTTCTTTGCAAAGTTTATTTATAGTTACACACACGGTACACTTATTTCAGCATCTTAATGCGCTTTAAAATGGTCAACAACCACTGTTTCACCGTTTTCGTCGGGCATAAATAAGTGAGTAAAACATATTTTATCTAGGGCACAACTCTCAAACACTGACACACTTCATTGATGCTAAATCAACGGTAGAGTATCTCGATTAGATGATTTCAAAAGGGAATTGTGGCAAACAGTCTTGTCTTGCGAACGGGCACCTTCATTGACGAAATAAATTCGCATCGCACAAAATGGGCGTCATTTGAGCTTTTTAATTCTACCAGTTAAGAAACAATCTTCCCTTGACTGGTATAGTAAAAGGTAAAAACAAACCTTATTTTCACGTTTGTCGTAGAGCACTTCAAAACCCTCGAGAAAACTCATTCCAAGTATGAGATCCGAGCTCGAGGATTCTGACACGGCCAAAGTAAAGCAGTCTCGATTGGCATTGACGATGTGAGATCGACCAACGTAACGCAGATATTGCTTAAATGAAAAAAAGTGTCGCTAAATGTCTTTCCGGCAAAATATTTGCATACGGATGCTAGAATTTCCAAGAAACAGTCGACAGTCGATTTGCACACTCCGATGCATCGAGAATGTTACTATAAGGCTAGAAACGGCGGAATGAGATGTTACTATTATCTTCAAAATTTAGTAGTCAGTCATAAAAATTTGTGCCCAATGAGTGTAATTTACAATTGCGAGGCTGCTTATCGAAGGCAATCCTCCCCGCCATGAAACCTCCTCCAGACACTCGCAGTTATTTCACCGGATGCCTGTAAGCAATTTCATTTCCTAGCAATTTTCCTTTCCGCATGAAAACTGTCTGACTTAGCTGCATCAATTCGTGAAATTCAGTGTTGTTTTGTGGATCTGCCTACAATCTCTCGTAATCAGTTTATCTCTCACACAATTAAAAACCGACGTTTTAATTAGCAACTGAAAGTATTACTTTAGACTGCACGATAATATTCTAATAAAAATGCTAGGGGTTATTTCCGCTGCATGAACTAAAACGCAGGAGTAACCACTCGAAACTCGCAAACATCTCTTTTGTACAGCAGATAATATAAATGAACCTAGAATACTGATAACCAAACTAGAAGTGCTGTGGTATGCGCGGTTGCGTGGTCGATCTGCGCAACCGTGCGCCAAGCTTAATGGCAAAAACTGTTGTTTAATCAAGTATAACAATAATATAAAACATTCAGTAGTGGTACTGTCTCAATAAACGTTAGTAGAAAGGATGGACGCGTCTCAAACTTAATGTTTGTTCAAGTGAGATTGCAGCATTAACTATCGGGTAGCATAATCCCAAATGGTCACTTGAATAATGTGTATTTTCCCTACTTATTTCCTACGCCCTCAAAACATTCTATGAAAGACATTCGTAAAAATATTGTTTCGATATTCATTGTGTTTTAAATTATGTCCCCTTTGAGCATTATGCTTGACGGAAGAGTATGATTCGGTTTTAAAAACGTTTTCCACTCCCGCAAAATCTTGAGCGCGAGCGGTCAATGCACTTACTTTCAGGGTTTCCAAACTGCAGACTTTTTATTTTCCGTGTAAGAGAAATCATGCATTTTTATGTGATGTTGAGAAATATAGCATATAGGGTTCATAAACTTCTACTAAGTATGAACCACGTTGTTTACTTTATAAGCAGCTTTGATGCATGTGCTGTTGCGAAGTTGTATGACTGGACATTAAAATGTCTTAAATAATCCTGCAGTCAAATTTTTAAGCTGAAATAGGCTCTTTGTTTAAGCATAAAGCTTAAGAATGACGTACTCGGTTACCAAATGTCTACAGAAATGAAAATTTTCCTCAACGTTTTCTATACTATATAGTTGAATTTACGGGGATGTCGAAGATCAACGCGACAAATTCATAGAATTTAAGCAGCTATTTTTAAAGGCTGCCGGAAAAAAGCTCATTGAAAGACGGGTACCCTGATGCGACTGGAACACCAACTGTATAGTAATCTAGTAAAATATACTAACAAAATACTCCCAGTGACCAATATGAAATGCTTTCGGATTGAGACGGATCACATAACAGGGGTTTAAATATTGATTGTTTGGGTCATTTTCAGATGCCGAGGTTGACCGTACTTCTTTTTAGCCGCCTGTGAAAATTAAGCCTTCAGAAAAATGACTTCCTGCGCAGTATACACATTTTTATTGATTTTCGATATCCTTGAAAGCGAAAGTATTTCTCAAAAAAGCTCACATACAGTTATTTTTGCGTACTCACTTGGTAAACGATCGCACATTATTGATTATATTTTCGAAGAAAGGGCATCCTTCGGCCTTTAATATTTTATAATTAAGAGAATTTTAATGACAACGATATGACCATCCAAATAACTTCGTAAATGTCCGTTTATTAGTGTCCTTTATGCAAATGTACGCTTACAACACTGCCACTTCGCCAGATTTGGCTACGTTCGTCGCCAATTTCCCTTGTAAATTTTTGTTGTTTCATCAAAATCGATGCATGCTTCATACTAGTGCACATAACGTTTTCGGTTGATTCTCACCACAGAGACGAGATTTTTCACTTTTCCGGCCAATTATAAGCCCTTGAATTCAGAGTTTCCAAACTAAAAGCTGTATATTTTCCGTGTATGAAAAATCATTCATTTCTATACTCTGATAAAAGGAGACAAAATGGGGTTCATAAAACTTTTTAACGGATTTGAGTCATATTGTAAAATTTACAAGCAACATTTACAAATACAGAAACACAATTTCGTATGAATACGCACTTTGAAATCTTGAAAATTATCCCAATAATAAACTTTTAAAACCGAACTATACCTTTCTTTTAAACGTTTAATTTGAAAAAAGCGTAATGTTTTACCGAAAATGCCGCTAAACCCCACCTTCACCAGATGTTTCTGGGGGGTCTTCGGGGAATGGTGGCTGAAAGCATCCACAATTGAATTCCGGTATGTCATCGGGTATAAGCCAGTTAACGAGCTTGTTAAATGAGTTCATCCAAAAGTTTGCTAACGCGTGATGTCCTCCAATGTGTAGTATGCGTCACACAAGGAGAATCTAAATAGCGATATTCTTACTCAGATATTGCGTTCAACCCATGTTTTTCAAAACCCTGCTCGGTAAGTTAACTGCCTTTTTTCGAACGTCCAAATAAAGCCCACTTTTTAAGGCCATTCAACTTCACAAAATTGACTAACATTCGCAATTTTAATACAGGTAGATACATCAAAACACCACCTATAAACTATAGTGAGATGCAAATGCATAGGACATGCCTCTTAAGCAAAATTAATTAACCGTGCTTGAGCACATAGTTTCCAACAGTTCATACCTGAGAAGACAGACTGAGTCGTAGAATCTGGGGGTCAGGACCGGTCTGTGCGAGGACATCAAACTCCACAGTCGGAAAGGCCGCGTAGACGTCGCCTGGAAAGGGCGTATCTATCGCACCGATATCCTGACATATCTTGGCCCCCTGCCGAAAAAGATCATCGCCTGACCGGCTTATCGGATTGACAGTTTGGCTGAAATATGTCAATACCTCCTCTTTGAATCGACGATACACAGCCGGAGGCAGCACGATGTTCGAAGTGCCACTGTCCACAATCGTCAGACCCGAGTTTAACTGCAAAAGGACAAATATGAAGTTGGTTACACTGGCATGTCCGGCAACTTTCTTCGTCTGTATGAGGGGCAAACCAAGTGTTACTACACTTGACTAGTTCTGTCACGTCTAGCCTGCATTTTTGAAAAAGTTTGCTCTTATTTCCATTTTCAGACTGGTTATTAGGAATACAATGCTCCTTGAACATGTGCTTTCGATCCAATGAGGACAACTGCCACATTAATTTACATTAAAGTCAAGTCATATATTTCAAATCTCCATCCCAGTGCCACCTGCACTAAATCCAGTGGTTTATAAATTTGCAAGGCGCGGCAGGAAGATAGAATATTTCGCCTGTTACACCTGACTGACATTTACTTCAAATATACTTCCTGATTGCTTGCGAGCAGTTGTTTTGAAATACAGAGCTCCATGTTTTCATGCGTAGCTTCTGCAGAAAAGGGAGTTTCCTGCTGATCGAACGAATCATATGGCCTGTCCCCTTGAACCCACATCTCACCTCACAACGCGAGGAAACAACGATAGCCACGTAGCAGACCTCTGACGACAATGATGCTAAAATAACTGCAGCTACAGTCTTGAAAAACGCTCTTTTGCAAAACATCGGCAGGTGTGTTTTGGTTTGTTGAGGAATATGATCTATTTATAGTCTGATTCAGAAT
Organism: Spirometra erinaceieuropaei; assembly: GCA_902702965.1. Taxonomy (NCBI): domain Eukaryota; kingdom Metazoa; phylum Platyhelminthes; class Cestoda; order Diphyllobothriidea; family Diphyllobothriidae; genus Spirometra; species Spirometra erinaceieuropaei. The sequence continues at coordinate 216,878 of CACRXP010000889.1, read as the reverse complement.
TGTTTTACGTTACTTTTCTCTCCGTAAACATCAGACAGCATCTCCGGTTCTCATCAACCCCATATCGCTGGACTAGCAGGTTAGCCAAATTGAGGTGCGCCAAGTAGCGTCCGCCACCCGATCAAATACAGGTATTAGACGGGAGCAATATAAGCACGGATAAAATATACTAGGAACGGTTTCTACGCCATCACCTCAAGTGTACGATCCATCGGGCACACCAAGGCACAAATGCGATGTCAGAGTATGCTCTGGAGAGTATGGTCTTCTAACTGGATTAAATAAATAAATATTGGTCACTTGGTACTTAACAACACTCTCGTGCTTCAAATAGGGGACTTCGTGCAAAGACCTCCTTCATGGTACGCATGTTGTCCCAAACTGAAGTTATTGGCTCTCCGAACGCGATTTTTGGATATAGGTTACGATAGTGCACAAAATTCTATGCACATAAGTGTAGTACTAAGTCTCACTGTAAACACATTACTTCTAAAAAACTGAAATCTTCAAAAGAAAGCTTTCATTATGCACTGCCCTGTGTTTATGTGATCTTGAACATATTTCATCAACATAATCGAGAACGGTGTAGTTTTATGTACGTTTTGTTAGGAAAGCTCCTATGTATGTAGAAGAGAATGTAATGCATCACAAATCGCAGTCCCAAAATAGCCGTTATTTACACATTTTTCAGGCGTTAGCCAGCTGGTACCATGTTCGTGCGAGTCCCAAGATGACGCTCAATACTTTTTGTCAAATTCTTGCAGAATATAATCAATAATTGCAAGCGTAAGCCATTCGGTAGACCAGAGGGAAATTGAGTCCTTTGGAAGCTCGAGATTTAATCAAACAAGCACCAGTGATTTCAAAATACACTTTTCGTGTATGGAAAGGTGTAAAAAAACTAATATTCAACACTCAAAAAAATTAGAATAAACTAATATGTGCTCCAATCCGCTGCTCAATTTAATGTTGTGGAAAAATAGAATACAAAAGGACATTTGGGACATTCGGTTTCTGAGTGCAATTTTAATGGAAACTCTGCCTAGGTTTTCAAATTTTCCTCAACAAGACCCGTCAACCTCTTCATATATAAATTATGGAGATCAATAAATTTCACATTCTTACACATTTTCACCTTTCTTCTTTCCCCTTCGGAGACTTCGGAGTAAACTTTTATCGTACTTCATCAAGACTAATTTTCACGTAGTCGTGCAAACCGGTATATAATCTTAATGACATGAAACAGACTGTTGAAAATTAATGTATCCTTGGTCGAAAATAAACACTTATGGTCTTTAAGCACAGCCCGTATGCAATCAGGAACAAAGTTTGCTTTGTGCTACGTTCATGCAATATGGACAACAAAGTATCTATGCTTGCCTGAGTTTCATAGGATATTTTAAGTAAATGTGCCTGTACACCAAAAACCAACAAACTTGAAGTCAATGCAATAGTGCGCCCGAATTGCCAGTCTTTCATGACGACTTCGTGTCCTGCGTAGGTTCGGTAGTCGTAAGTTACCATTAATTCCACAAAAATGGACAATAGGTCTAATGTGACTCTTGTGGCCATCCTCCTCTATTACTCCGGTTACTTGATATTCCAAGACAAGCACGTCTCATCCAAATATTTATTTTGCAGTATCCTGGAAGCTTTTGTTTAATAGGAGTATGAAACCGGATAGTGAAGTGATTAGCTGAGGGGATACGTTTGCTGGCATGTTTCGGTGGACTTAGTTAAAACATGTTTAGGAATGACATATTGGATTCGAATTGTGCGTTTATATATATATATATATATATATATATATATATATATATATACTTGCATTAAGTTCATTAAATACTGCGTGCAGTCAACATCAGCAAATAGACAATCAGTGACCACTAAAATTCCGGAAAAAGGTAATAGCCGAAAGCCTAGAAGAGTGCCGGAATTGGATGAAGAGACTACCTGATTTATGGAACGAGCTTCTGTCTCTCGGATAATATAAGATCCATAGTGTGGTTTCTGAATCAATAAATTTGTTTGCTCGAACTCTATGCCTTATTGAACAGCGTCGAAAGGACTTAAAGCAAGCCTCCGAGCATCATCACTTGCATCTGATTCGACTTTTAATGCGGGATTTTTAGTTTTAAATAATTAAATTTAGAAACTTCTTCCGTTGGGTCTACGGATAGCCTAGAATTTTCGCGAAAAAGAACGCCTTGTCGTCGATTCCGCTCGAACGCTGCATAAAGGAACAAGAGATTCTGAAAACTGAAAAGGAACTCAGGGGCCGGTGTGAATACGAACTGCCGAATCGTTTTTCCAGTCTCAGCAAACTAAAAAAGTATGCAAACTGTAAAGACAACAATCCGGAGCATCAATGAACAAATCAGTAGATGCTTGTCCAACATCGAGACAACAAATCTTTATGCTTCTCCGTTAACCCAGTCGTTACCCTTCGGCCCACGCACAGGAGACACTCAGTGTAAGGGTTTCCAGCGTAGGCCGACAGTGTAGGCCACTATCCCCGGATCCGTTATTTTTAAGCTTTGGTGGGCGCCGAACCGGTTAACGACTACTTACGAAAAGTTTATTAACAGTAACGAACTCACGGCATCTCGGGTGTAACCTCCATCCAACATGGCATCATTCGCCCGCCGGAACACTTCTGCAAACGCTCATTGGTCTGCCGAAGAAGGGGCAGATATAGGCACTTTCGCATTTGAAAACTTTAATAATACTATTCTCTACCAGATTGTTCTACGCGACCGCTTTCCAGGCAGCCATGTCATAATTAAGGTTATGGTCAAATAAAGGGCTGTGGTGAAGTCTGCTGGTGTTTAGTGCCTTAGCAAGAAGAATATCCTTCCCGAAACCAATGACAAAACGGTTAATGTACGCAAATGAAAAGTGAGCATTCTTAAGAGTAAACACCTAGCCCAGAACTTACTTCTTGACAGTTTTCAACAAGAGACCGACCGGCGATACTAATGTCTGTCAGAACTATCCGGAAGTGGCTGGCTTCGACGACCGGAACAGTTTGAAATTGATATCGACGGTTGGACTCAGGTGCACCCAACGTCAGTGTACCCGTCACTGAGATGTTTTTTACATTCAGATGGGAAACGCTCTTCGGCTGACCTTGGAGTTGTCCTTGAGACCTTGCAACTGCCTGTTGATTGGAAAAATGTCATGTAATGGCCGTGAACGCAGATTCGATTAAAGCAAGCTACTGAAAAGAAACTATGAGGAAGCGACCAAAAACTAGTTATAGTGTACTCCTTCAGTATTAAGCAAAACTTCTCAGTAGATCATTTAATTATAAAGTTCGTTTTTTGGGGAAACAGTTTTTCGTTTAGGCGGTTGGGAACCGTTCCGTTTAGATCGAACTTCCATAATTTTATAATTTTTCTTAAATTCTTTTCAGTGGCTTACCGCCCTTAAATGCTAGCTTGAGGTTGACAGCGCAACTGCGCACCGTCAATAGTACTTCAAAAAATTTTGCGGGTTTTAGTTTAGTCACACTATTTTAAAAAATGTCTATTAGCCTATTTCCGAGGAGCCTTGGAATCCCTTTTATGATAGAAAATGCGTAGCATGATAGACATCGGTTGGAGGGCTCTGTTAAAATACCCCCACAAACGGCCACGCAGGCATTATGTTGGGCCAACAGGAAGGACAGACTGGGGAAAAGCATATGTTTATCAGCCCGCAAACTTGTATTAGATGGCATACATGGAGGTTTGATGGCGCGCCTAGGTGCAGGCTCGCACCGCGTAAGCCATTTGCGCCCAAACGCAGCATCAGATGGCTGACAGGTTTCGGACCACTGACTGGTGTCTGAGAAAGGAAAATGAGATTTGTACCGACTCTCCGCATTCCGTCTCCACGGCACTCGGCGTATATCCCTCACTATAAACCATCCCACGTTCTCATAAACTATCACGGTGAGCTGAAAGTCGTGACACAAAAGGCTGCCAACTAACCAGATGACTCGGTCCTCCTCTTACGACGAAGAGTCAGGCTGCAGTAGTTCCTTCTTAGTGTTACCTTCATAGCGATCTCGCCCAGTTGGGTTCCGAGCGGCCTCCATTCTTTTTGTGTGGAAACCTGATACTTTGTGCCCGGAACAGCAGGTGAGTGATCGGTGAGCGCCCCTTTGCTATTGTAAATTCCCAATCGCAACCGACAGGACACGAGTTGGACTTCTAACTGACAGGTCGCGAGACCGAGCTCTAGATGTTCCACACTTTGGGCCTTGGGTATGACTGGCTGACGACGGCTAATAAGTCAGAAATGACCATTCCAGTCTCCCTTGTCTTTGTCGGTAGCGCCATTCTACAGTTAATCACTCCTGCTGATCCTGCGTAAGGACCTTGGTGAACGCTTTGTTTGATTCTGAGACATTTGCCTGAGGCCGTCAAAACGACTGTCTGTATTATGTCAGGTTTTTCCGTGGAAACTTGCAGAAAACCTCACCGAGTTAACCGAACGGTGACGGTAAGGTGAAGGATCCCAGTTAGATGTCGGTAGACTGTGGACCGAGTGCTGACGTATTTACTTGTAAAACCTTGTTCAGTAGTAATGACTGCCAGTTGTATCCAAGGGCAGAGAAACAAAAAAAGGAGATCAAATGAGCACTCGTTGAGGGATAACAAATGTGTAGGCCAGAGGATACACTCAGTGTTTCGATGGTTAAGTACTCTTTCAAAATAGATCACTATGGAATATCCAGCTGGATGCCGTATCTGTACGCATTTATCATTTTAATCGAAGGTGTCGCATTTGCCACTGACTGTATTCTGTGCATTTTTGCATTCCGTCAGCTTACTGTACTGTGTGCTGCCCCACCCGCAAACCCCCCATTACCACCATTCGCGTATGACAAAATCTGGGGTCCTTCACCCTACCTTTTCCCGGTGGAACTCATCGATCTCGATGGTCGGACTGTCGGGACTTGTTCACATGGCTTGTCGTGTCAAGGGGAGGGCTGGCCGTACTTCGGAACCACCAACCTAAGTATTTGACAGAAACGCCTACCACAATACTAAGCCGTGTTCTTCGTTTCCACGTTTGTGATTACCTCCCTAGCCCGTGCCATCGTTTGACCGGAATCTTCTGGAGTAAGCCCTTTGTCTACAAACCGGACTGACGGCAGTAAATTTACCATATCCGACTGAATGCGATCTTCACAGCTTCTCCTGAGGAAACGCCACATATCGCGAATCCCTTATCACCTCCTTCGTCTTGATTCTCACTTACCAAGACTTTAGCACTATTATCTGTTGTATTTAAAAATTGCTGCTGATCTAAGAGCATGAACCAATCTAAATGGGACTGGAGTTCTAACTCGTTGCTTTGAAATTTATGATCTATAACATTATTTGCTTTGAAGCAACATCATTTTCTCTGTCACAAATTAGTGGGCCTGTTAGCCACGACTTTCAACAGGGCTTAAAATTATTTGGTGGTGGCTGCCACTTCCCCAACCGATAGTACATATTTTAACTCATCTATAAACATAAACTTTTCGCATACCGGGAGGGAGGAAACACTATTTAAATTGCATAAGCCTGGTTGGGACTGCTAAGGCATTGCTGTAGAAGAACTTTTTACATCTTACAGTCAACGTGAGGGAAAGGATCGCGCTTAAACATGCCATATCTATGTTTTGTCAACCAAAGAGACCGAACTTTTCTCGCGTTGCACTAATGAAGGTCAACCAAAGGTTCAGTCAGTGAAAAGAAGTATTAATGAATCTAGGCTTAGCTATCCTTTACGATTGCAATCGAAACTTGCAGCTGACAGGAAAGCATATTATACATAGCATCATTTAAATAGACGCGTAGGCTGTGATGCGAGAAATGGCCCGGTGTTAACCTTTGAGGTCTATATATATATATATGGGCAGAATAGCATTACCGACAAAGACAAGGGAGACTGGAATGGCCATTTCTGGCTTATTAGCCGTCGTCAGCCAGCCATACCCAAGCCCGAAGTGTGGAACACCCGAGCCTCGAACTCGCGACCTG
>CACRXP010000889.1:181328-200505 GCA_902702965.1 Spirometra erinaceieuropaei | reverse complement strand
GTAAAAATTAGGAGAGTTTAGGAGCGTTACCATTGTATGTATTTTAAATTGGAAAGCAAGTTAGGAATAATATGAAGCTCGTTGGCCCTCTTTAGCTTCTATGAGAAAACTACATGCAGAGGGTAAGCATAGCAGATGCTCAGGCAACCAAATAAAAACTTCTCAAGATATAAAATGGATACTTATTTGGGGACAGAATCCCCCACTTTTATGCCAACCGTTTTGTTCCTTTAGCGGCTAACAGAAATTATCAGAATTTGGTATAATTTGAAGCGCGTCATATCCAGCTCGCTCCCAAACTACTGCGCTCTACGACTTTTTATACTTTAAGCAATACAATAAACAAGTAAATATTAATTTCATGCATTAAAGTCAAGTATGGCTAATTGTAATGCCTAATATACATTCCTTCCTGACATCCAATGAAAATTGTGCTCCGCTAACGCAGCGCCAAATGCTTATTTCAGACCGAACGAACATTAAATAATTGTGGTAAACGTTCAAAAGGAGCTGGATTTATTTTAAAATAATGAATACGTATTGGACTCATGCTTTCAAAAAGGGATCTTATTTTAATGTTTCCCTTAGCATTGCACAAAATTACATTCCGAATGTATTTTTAAACACATTTTTCCAATATTTTTGCCGAATAAACCAAATTTTATGGGCTGTTTTGATTCTAAGATGAACCAACGGCCCATATATATAGGTTTGGTCACAAGGAGAGAATAGGAGCTTTACTTAGGTCACTCATATGACCTGGATAGTTCTGCTATAGGGTAATCATCCTCGAACGCGCTCGTTTATTCAAAAATATTGATGAGCACTCTAACTATTATATCTTCGTTAATCATTTGTGAATACAAGGGTATGAGTCTGGTTTAACACCTTCCATAAAATACGAAGATATAAATATACATTAAGGAGAGTGTTCATTATGCTAGACCAAACTTGATAGGTGCGAGGCTTGCGGAAAATTTTTATCGCTTCTCTGACTTGGTGCCTAATTATTAGTGATACCTATTAGTTTTTATTTTATTTACAATACAAACAGAGTAAGACAAACGTTCATGAGATATTTACAAAAGTGCACTGTCAGACAACATACTTTCTGGCGGTTTGATCCGATTTCGCAAGGCAGAAGATAGCCTTGGCCGGGGAAACCAACCAATTTGACGGAGTATGTATTTTTCCGTTCGGCACTGCAGGTTTCCAATATTAATAACGTCAGCAGGGAACATAAGGCCTTCTGGTAATCCATGTAAGCTTATCTGAAAAAGTGAAACTATAATAATAACACGAGTTAATGAAAGATTTTCGCAATTAGGCTTGCAATTAAGTTTAAAATGTTTTTAAATATTACATCGTATAAACTTTAAGCGTTCTATATATTATAAAGTGAATAAGGCATTTTAAGTTTAAAAAGTGTTTTTAGTATTCTTCGTTCTTGAGCAGAACTCGGTGGATTTCTGCGTGCATAAACAGTTGCATTACTACCTTTGCATAACGCCTGAACAACCATTAAATTCGCAATTTGCAGTTCAGAGCCCATGTTCAGTCCGTTTTTCGTCTTCACCCCAACATGGCATAAATACCAATTAATTTATTCATAGACAAAATCGGCACTTAAAAGCTTCAATGCTAATAAACCCCTTTGCATATGCTCGACCTGTGCCTCGAAAATTTATGTTACCCAAGCTACTTTTTCCTACTGCGTTATGAAGGCGAAATACATGCAAAATAACATCATTTGGTATCCCAGGTTCAGTTGAGATGTACCATACACTTTCTAAATAATGTTTTGGTCTGAGGCATAGACGCAAAAAAGTCATCAAGGTTATTAAAATCTTTCGGATAAGAAGCGTTCTTATGTGCTTTGAGAATACATTTTCGAGCAGAGGGTGACTACTGCAAATGGACTTCTGTGGCTGAAAAAATAGTAACTAAACTTACCGGCAGCTAGCACACGACCTTAACTTCAATTCTGCATATGCAGTAGTTCAGAAAAACAAACACGTCGCCGATAGCGCCGTCGTTGTTGAAGCTTTCAATGCTGCATTTGTCAGCATGCAGCCAAGCTATCACGTGGATCATTTTGGGGATTCCTTTGACGTGAAATCAGTGAGCTATTGAATCCCCGATAAACACCACGGAGCAAACTATTTGGAATCACTGGGAAGGGATGATATAGCAAGCAGAGGAAATAGGGCGAATCAAAAAGACTGAAAAACGTTCATAACCTATTAGCGTAGCGCAAACAGCGGGGTGAGAATGAAAGGCGCCCACAAAGAGTGAGTCAACACAACAAGGCATTTATAGGGTTTTCAAAGGCATTGCCTACTGCACTTAAAGTATACTGACCTAAGTAGCCTACGTAGCATTCACGATATTCGGTGGGCACGTCCCACGAATTCGTTTTCGAACCTTCCGTGTTCCGATTACCTCCCATTTCAGTCGACGAGATGTTCAGTTCAGTTCAGTTTTGTTAAGGGAAATACAGGGGAGCGCTTTTAAACTCCCTATTGTTTACAAATGCGTTGAGAATAACGCTCACAAGTGGAAATATGAAAAAGAAATTTTGTACATAATTACACGTATTGAAAGACGGGCATCCCAAGAAAACAAATTAGAAAGTCCTTTTGGAAGAGCAACAAACTTTATTCTGTAAATTTTCTACACCAGTTTCCCAGGCCGTCCTCAGATTTGTAGCAAATATACAAAACAGTAAGCATTTTTAACTTGGGCGAAAAATTGATACCATCCTTTAATTTCTGCCAATAAGTCATGCCCTTGGTTGGCATCTCACGTAGATTGACTGTGGCCTTTTTCATCTTTCCTGAGATTGTTGTAAATGGTGTCTAGATCAATTTACCGGTTAATTCATGATTCACCAGAGTATACGGCTTTTTCTAAACGGACAGACACCAACGATGCGGGTCTTGTCGCAAGCAAATTTATGACCAGTATCCAATGTGTACACGGCAACTTGGGACAAACGTTCTCGCCTCCTCACGGCAAGTTGATGTTCGTATATGTGTAGAGGCTGCTTTCCCGTTTGAGCACATTATACTGCATTGCATGTGTCACACGAAATCCTGTAGACCACTTGTTTCTTATCTAAATAGTCAACCTTAAGTGTGTACAAGCTGGCTGCATAATGCGATCGTCGGTTTGTGCGCCACCCGTATTTGGTGTTTCCTCAACGAGTTCGGACATGTTTTTAATGTACGGAAAGGCAGAGAGACGTCAGCTAGTCGAGAAAGTGCAACCATTATCAGTTGCTCGCTCGGTGTAAGTAGTGTAGGTGTATAAAACGGGTGACTGGTTGTGTGTGAATGTGTGGCTGGTAATTGGGTTTCCTTCAAGTAGATGCGCGCTGGGCATGGCTGCCCAGTCGTCATCCGTGCTCTTATGACCCCTGTTGGGGTGTTGTCGTTCTTGTTGTTGTTGCTGTTGCTGCTGCTGCTGCTGCTGCTGCTGCTGCTGCTGCTGCTGCTGCTGCTGCTGCTGCTGCTGCTCCTGCTGCTGCTGCTGCTGCTGCTGCTGCTGCTGCTGCTGCTGCTGCTGCTGCTGCTGTAGTTCAAAAACCTGGTCATTTCCTGCGTGGACCAGGGGCTGTAAAGTGGAACACCGAAGTGAGGGCTCGACCGTGCAATCCACTTTCTCCCTCCAGTCTTTTCGACTCTGTCCTGACACCGGGTCCATGCGGGGAATGAGGAAGAGAGAGCGCGATTGACGCTGCGCAAGTCTTCTATCTCTCTGAACTAATGAATATGCTGATAGTTGGAAAGCTTGATACGCGTCGAGTTAACACTTAAATGAGGGCAAACAGGAGAAGAGCACAATTCCAATAAGCTGGACATTCCAGGCTGCAAACACTCTGTTACTGAAAGGGACTTTCGCCCATTGATACGTGCCCTGTCTGCACGTAGTTTTAGGAGGTAACCGAGCAGACTGGGCGTGTTAGCTTGAGGGAAAATAACTGGGATCTAAGCAGCGGTCTGGGCCGTTTATAATACGGAATGTTAGTATAAGGTTGCCGCGCAATTGCCCGTAGGAAATGGGAAACAGGTTGAGAGTTTACAGTCTTGCTTCATAGGGCAGTGCTTTCAGATCTTTTCTCGTTTTTGTCGCCCGTCTCTGCATCTCCTCCAAGACTGTATAGCCCTTGGCAACCCAAGGCATCTATGACTGTATGGCGTATTCCAGATGACGCTGCAAGAAGGTGCCAAATATTTTGGAAAAGTTGTCTGTGTCAAATCCCATAAAAGCACGCCTAATGAATTGCAATGTAGCCATGGTTGGTTTGGGTGAAGATCTAATCCACAAACTTAAGTCCTTCTGACTGTTTACTTGTTGCGATGGTGTGCCGTGAAGAAAGTAAGTCCTGGGCTGGAGCCTCTTTAGTAATAATAATAATAATAATAATAATAATAATAATAATTTTACTTAATGCCAGTTTACAGGCATTGCATCGAAGGGCATAAGCCAGCGCTTCGGTCAGTCATCGAGCCTGTTCATGTTTTCTTGCAGTTGGTCTGTGTCTGCCGCATTGTGAATAATTTTTCACAACTTTATGTCCTCAGCAAACATCACTGTCTAGGTACCTGAGGCCGTCATTTATGAGAACAAGGAATAACTTGTGGTCTAAGACTGAGCCCTGTGGAACGCCACTCACCACGCTTACCTCTGAGGACTGTTGGCACCCAACTTGCACCATTTGGGATCATCCAGTCAAAATGCTCTGGACCCAAGCATGAAGGTGTCGACGAATTCCTGCGTCGCGTAGTTTGTGCAAGAAACGATGATGGGGAACGCTGTCGAAAGGTCTCTTTGAAGTCGACGCAGATGGCGTGCGACGCATTGCCTTCATCGCGTGCTTCGGTCCAGCGTTCGAGCGTAAAGAACAGATTTGTGAGAGAGGACTAACCATTCTAAAAGCTTTGCTGGGCATCGTAGATAAGGTGATGCTGCGCAAGAACCTGTATCAATGCTTTCTTAATGACTTTTTCCATGATTTCGGAACAAGTGGAAGCAGGACTCACCATTCTGCAGTTAGTCGCAGACGCACGACATTCACCCTTAAAAAGCGGAGTGATGGTAGCGGACTTCCAGTGGGAGGGTAAACACCCAGAAACAAATGACGTTCGGAAGGACAAGGCTAAACGTTTGGACATTTCGGGGGCTAACTCTTTCATCAGCTTGGCCCGGATTGCATAAGGGACCGAGAAGGTCGATTTCTTCAGGTTTAACAACTCTTTCTGAAAGATTGCTTCAGTTAAAAAGACTGCTTCAATGGCAGGCGTTTCTTACTCTGCACAAGTGAGGGGGGAATTCGGGTTCACTCGTTACGGCGGACTGGAATAACTAAGACAGGTGTTCAGCCTTATCCTTGTCATCTGAGATTTCCGCGCCGTCGGCTGTTCGCAACAGTGGGCTAAGATCTTTGTTCCCACTACAGCGCCTTATGCAACTGTAAAGGACTCTGTGATTTACCATGGCACAGTCCAAAAGATCCTTTTCGAAGACTTGCTGACCTCTAACGATTAGAATCTTAACCAAATTTATCTGTAAATTAAAACTTTTAGACTTTCTGGCGGCCGGTCCGATCTTTTCTATAGCTTATTCTTCATGCTAACTTCGTTCTTTAGGGACGGAATCGACCAGCGGAGTCCATTCGTTGGTCTTTTGCGTATGAGTGTGGATGCCCAGTCGATAGGACGAAGCTCCTTTTTCATCTGTTCGAAATCGCCGCGCCCAATATTGGATCGAAAATCAAGCGGTTATACATGAGAACCACATGGTCAATGTGATCCAATTGGCAGTGCCAGTTCACAATGTTGATGTTATCAGACGACCTACAGAACACAAGATCGAGGTAAATCATTTTCTGACCCTCACGAAATCTCGTCAGAAACATTCAGCGTTCGGTAAAAAGCAGATTGTGGGTGGTACGCAGTAGCTGCCGGTCGAATGCCGTTTCATTATAGTTAGCGGAGGCCGAGCTCCAGTCGATATGTTGTGCATTAAAGTTCCCAATGATGCGAGTATTCTGCTGCGTTGAAAATAATCTGAGCTCATCCATCAGTTGGGCATCAGCATCAGGGACATTTCTCGGGAGCCGGTATACTGTCATGATGCCGAGGCCTTGAGAGCCCGGTGCTCTTATTGTCAGCCTTAATGCTTCCGTACTTCAAGTCAATTTAGCACTTTTTCCTGAAACGTTCAAGCCATTCTTAGCCAGTGTTGTTATACCTCCAACCCTTTTGTTTTCTCTGTCTCTGCGGAACAGTTGAAATCCTGGAAGCATGAACTCCCTATTATCAACCATGTTTCTGTTCTGGAGATAACTTCTGGGTGGTGGTTGCATATATGGATTCGGAGTTCATTCAATTTCGAAAGAATACTTCTCGCGTTAGTATACATGAATGCGAATTTCGAATTCATAAGAGATTCGTTTACAACCTCGGCAGAGGCTACAGGGGTCTCTGTGAGGTCATTCAGACCGGCTTGATCTACAAGGGAGCCGAATGTCGTTTTACTATCTGTTCTTTGTAGATTACCAAGTTCTGTTCTCCGATGGTTAGTCGTGTTCTCAGTTCTAGGACGAGTTCGCGGTGTTCCATTCTTTCGGCAGGTGGGCAGCGACATTCATTGTGCTGTTCTTTATATTCTGTGAATGATATCGGATCTCGAAGATGCAAATACTTTTTCCACAGTCTCTGTTTCTTCTTCATGGTCTTTTTTGTCATCGGTGTGACCCACGGCGGTCGCGCACATGGTCTTGTTGTTTTTATTAGCCAATTGGAGTCAATTAAACGCCCTATAATCCCGCAAAAGTACTGTCAGAATTCTTCTAAATCTACCATCTTGACTAACCAGGATTCCTTCAAAAGAGTACGCCTCATTGTGTTAAAGTGACCCCTTCAAATATTTCTGCGCATCTTCATTTTTGGTTGGTGGATCGAAAGGAGAGAACACACACAGGAGGTTGTGGATTCACTTCCCTTATGAATCCTTTTTTTACTGAAAACGAGATCTAAACAGTTAGATTGTTTTCCTTCTCTGATTCTTGCTCCAAATTTTAGGTGCTGAATGAGGTATTCATTCAGAGACAGTTGTAGTAGATTTTGGTAAAGTGACGTGTACGGGGCGTTTGTTAAGGAAATTTTCTAGTCCATACCTGGAGCGTTAGTCACCCAGAAGTAGTAAGTTCTCCTGTTTGCATAACAACCTCAGTGCACTAAGTACTTCCATATCGGCGATTTCACTCGAGTTGGGAGGCCGGTAGACAACACACAGGTTAAGTGTCGGTAGTTGTTTTATACATATATCGCATGAAATTATTTCAAAATTTCGCGGCGCACCATCGGAAATTTCTCGTTGACAGCAGGCAATTTCACTTGACACATAAATTGCTGTGCCTTCTCCTCTACGTTGAAATCTGTCACAACGGAGCAGTTGGTAGCCTCCAATACTGACATCACTGCTACTTATTTCCTCAATCAACCATACCTCTGTAGGACAATTATGTGAGGCTTATGTTTAGAGACAAGTACTCTGAATTTATCTAACTTGTTGAGGAGACTCTGACAGTTAGTGTAATAGATTTCTAGACAGCGACCACTGATGCACGCAGTCTCTGAAGTTGGCACCTTTGCATTGGTTAGGGTGTTATAATGTCATACGTTCAATAATCTTCTATTCCTGATTTAGGTAGATGATTGCGCTGTGAAGCCCTCGTGTTTGCTGATAACTTGAAAATATGGAGTGAAGTTACAGGTGTTGACGGCGCAAAGAATTTGCAATCGGACGTCGGCGCACTGCGTTTTTTTGGTGAAACAGATGATTGTTAAAATTCAGAAAAAGGGGGGGCAGTTTGCACGCACAACTGAGACAATTTGGCTTACCATCAAAACGCCGGAGTCACAAGCTCTCGAGATCCTGACGGTCTACCGCCCACCTTGGAACGACCCGCAATCAGAGAGTAGTCTGATAGAGGTAATAGAAGCGATTTCTATCCGACCCAACGTCATGATTATGGGCGACTTTAACGCTCCGAATATCGACTGGAATCTGACTTCTGCCCCAGATTTCGAATTTAACTTCGATCGCCGCCTCCTATAAGCAGTGCAAAGATCACACCTCATAAAACACGTATCATCTCCAACCAGACTACGTGAGGAACAACTAGCTAACTGCTTATCTCTTATATTGACAAAAGAGCCTGAAAGCGTTGATGTCTACCCGCTCTCGGAAAACGCGACCGCGTAGTCCTACAGTGAGAGTAATCTCTCTTCTCTGTACCCGATCAAAGCATCGTGATCAGACGCAACATATGGTGTGCAGATTTCAACCAAATGCATCTCGACGTGCGTCGTTATAGACTGGAAAGCAACATTCGCGGCGTGTATTCTCACGGACTGGTTAGAACTGAACGCCGTATTGCATGACCTTATCACACGATACTGCCTTATATCGAAAGCGAAAAGCACCAGCAGGCCTCGATTGCTAGACAGCACACTAAAGGGTGGATAAAATCGTAAGCGAAACAGCGGAAGGATTATCTCAGGGATAAGACAATCGAATCAAGGAATAGGTTAAGGTGCCTTGTTTACAAAGCCCGCCAAGACTTCAAGTGTAATCTTTTAAACTGTGCAGGAGAAAACCCAAAGCCTTTCTTCAACTACATAAGACAAAGCACCCGCAACAGAAATTCCATCCCTATGTAAAAAACGGATGATGACGCTAAACTTTGCAAGGACGACGAAAAGTCTGAGCATCTGTCCACATTCCTTCAGTCGGTTTTTAAGAGAGAAGTCCGTGCACCCGCTGATCATTATAATGTGGATGATGTCTCGAAAATCGGCTCAGTGATCGTCACAAAAGCTATTTTTCAACAAGAACTACTGAAACTGAAAGAAGCGACATCGCCAGATCCTGATAAAATACCAGCATAGTTGTCGAAGGAATTAGCCACAGGATTGGCAGAACCTCTGTGTCTTCTCTTACAAGCCTCTCTTGATGCAAGCAGACTAGCCCCTGATTGGAAGACTAAGTGGATTTCACCGGTACATAAAAGTGGCAGTCGCGCTTTCGCAAACAACAACCGGCAGGTAAGCCTTACCTTCGTGTGCTGCAAACTTATGGAGCGAAGTATCAAACGCAAAAAGATGCGGTTTTTAGAGCAACATCATCTTCTCTCTGATGCGTGGTATGAATTCCACAGAAGAACGTCTTGTGTGACCAATTACTCTACTGTCTTGAGAGGTGGATCCGAGCGATTGCTGAAGGAAGCGCGGTGCATGTAGCCTATATAGACTTCAAGAAGGCCTTCGACAGCGTGCCAAACCAACGTCTCCTATACAAACTTAGTCGCATAGAAGTAAGAGGCAAGCTTTTGAATTGGATCGAAAACTTCTTGATTGGTCGATCTCAGATTGTCCGTCTTGGGGACCAGCAATCGGCGGCGGTGACGGTTGTGAGCAGGGCACTTCAGGGCCTCGTTCTTGGCCCCATCCTCTTCCTCATCTATATTGATGACTGCATTTATGGGTTGGACTGCGACATTGCCATGTTTGCTGACTATCTGAAGCTTTGGAACGTCATCTGCAACGAGGACGATGAGGCAAATTCACAGGCAGACTTAAACCGCCTCGAACAATGGTCAGGTCATTGGCTTCTTCCATTTAATATCAGTAAACGCAGCATTCTGAGAATTGGCAGAACCAGTTCTGCGCGCCAGAGGACATACTGTCTAAATCACACACCGCTGCCAGTGGCAGAGGTCCAAAAGGATGTGTAGATAATATTCTCAATAAAGCCGTCATTCCACTGCTTGAAAGCAGCGGAATCCGCAATGTCCAGCGGCATTTGCGAAGTTTGACGAAGAGTGCTTTCGCAAGGTCTTCGGGATGTTTGTGCGGCCACAGGTGGAAGTTGCCATTCAGGCCTGGAGACCCAGGTCTGTCAAAGACGTGCCACCCTCGAAAAAGTCCAGCGACGGGCAACCAAGCTTGTCAGAGGTCGAAAACCTGCCTTACGAAACTAGACTGTCCAGACTTGACCTCTTTCTCCTGGACTACAGACAAATACGTGGCAACCTAATTCAAACGTTTCGAATGCTACAGGGTCAGGGCTGCTGTCTCACATCCGGCGACTTCTTTGAGCTGGCCACCACTACTAGATTGAGAGGACATCCTCTCAAACTACGTATGACAGGGTCAAGAATGAACGCAAGGAAATTCTTCTTCAGCCACAGGGTGATTAAGAAATGGAATGCTCTGCCTGTGGACGTCGGCATGTCCTCATCCGTGAACACACGAAAGAGGAAGCTTGACCAGTACAGGGATATGTACCACCACGCTATCACAAACTAACAAATTTTTCCCTTGTACCAGACCTCCAGTAAGTTTTACGTTACAAAGTGTTCTACTTCCTATATGGAAGTAGCGTTATTTTAGGACTTTTCGCTTAAATCCCGACCGAAGCATACACGTTGGTTTCGATATTACTTGGTCCGTTTCAGTACCGCGTACGACTTCTTGTACACTTTTGACACAGCATGCATTCACAGCCAAATTTATTAGAGTAATAAGTGCTTGTTGTAATTACTTGCCTAATTTTTTTCGACTTTTGCATTACACATTGTGTTTTCAAGATACTAGTGTAACCAAAAGGGAGTTCAAAGGCGTTCGCCTACCTCTCCCTTTATAAACCCGAACTCAACTGAACCCAAAGTTCATAGTTTGTTGTCGAAGTCTCAACAGGGGTTTCGAGAAGAAATATTCTGCTTGACAAATTTGCTGTGATGTCACCAGATATAGACCCGAGCTTTCGAGAATAAACACGTGATTCGCTTCGCCTTAACTTGGTTTCTAAAGGCCTTCGACACTGTGCCACGCCAGACACTGTTGTACGAGCTGGAAGAAATATCGATCAGAGGTAATTCCCTCAGACTAAACAGAGTCTTCCTTGTGGCGACGCTTATTAACTTTAGCTAAGCACCAATGGTCACGACATGAATGTTCCGGGAGATATTATAGATATTTGCATATTAGACTCTAAAGGCTCAATCTTTCAGAGCATTGCGCCCTGATTGTCTCCGAAGCATGCAGAATGGCCGGATCTATTCTACGAAATTGTACATCTAGCACATGCTATAAAATTGACCTTAGACCTGGCTTTGCATACGGTTGGTTTTTATTTAACGTCGTGCACGCTGTTGAGCAGAAGATAATAGAATCCTTTTGGAGTTTTATCGAAAGTGCTTTAACCTCAAAACGTCGAAATTTTCCTTGCTTAAAGCGTTATGAATAGATGAACGCTAATACTCTGTGGGTTTTTAGATTACAAGAAGGACCCTTTCTACTCTATTAGCTTTTGAACCGCCGGACCTTTAATCCACCTACTACTTTAAAGCGTCTTGATCACCCTCTAAGCAGCAACCACCGGTAGGTACTTTTGTTATTCCTCTGGCACCTAAAGTTAAACACCGCCAGTCCTTTTCTGTTAACGCAACTGATACGTGAAATGAGTTACTCAGGAGTACGAAAATTCTTTCAGGGAACCATCGTTAGTTTTTCTCCATTCAGAACAACTTCCACAGTTTCCAGGCATCGAACTCACGGAATTCGCTTTCCATTACGATGGAATTCGCAGTCATCAATTTCTCCTGCATGGTTTCATCTCAGGGGGGAAAATGCTACCTCTACAGTCCTCCACCAAGCGAATAAATTCTTCAGCCGTTCTGAACCCACATGTTTGAAAGCAAAGCTATCGACTATTTATCCGATACAACAGCTTTCCGAACAGGGAACATGAAGCACTCCTTCCTAAAGGTAATTTGACGACAATTTGCAAATTTTTGTGCATTAACCTATGAAAATCTAACTGTCTTATTGGTGGTTGTGCTGGGAACTACGCACAAACGTTATTAAAGAAGTAAATAAGTCTCAGCGTACGCGTTCGACAACGGAAACCGTTTGGAGAGGTCGAGGAAGCCGAGGGTTTCCTGCCCCACTTGAGACCAAGTAAACCAAAACGCAGCCGACGATCCTTACAGCACGTGTTTTGTGGTGAGTGCCGACATGGCAAAAGGAGGCTAGGCTAGTACATTGGGAATACTAGGAAATCAAGGTAAGACACCGCGTATCACGACGTGAGGGGAACGAAAACCGAAGGCCACATCTTGCCAAAAAATTCATCACTAAAAAGATCGTACTGAACCAACTCGGTGCAGTTATATCGATGAGCTAGATAACGCTGTGGTTGTGAATTGGTAAACTAAACAAGGTCGATTAAAACAAATATTACTAAGCTATACATATTAAACCCAATGAGGTTACACGACCCATCCCTACCAATTATCCTCAAAATCCCGTTATCTCTTGAAAATGAGTTTCTTTAATCTCTTTCCTCTCGGCTTTGCATTCCTCAAAGGCCGCAATTTCGATAGCTTGGCAGAGCTTCTTGCATAAGCTTTCTTTCTTGTTCAATTTCCTTTTCGGCTCTGGTGATACTCACTGAGGCTGATTTATTTTTCTCAGTCTCGATGAGGAGCGGTGGCTCCGCATGAGACGCGGCAGAAATCCTCTGCACGACTCAGAGTCTCCGATAACGGTTGCGGGGAAAGGGTATCTAAGTCTTTGCGGGATGCCTCGGCTCCCATTATTCGAAAGTCGCCCCGCCGTATGTTTGGCCTCAGTATCCAGTGTATATAAAGTGCTCCCATAAAAGCACCTCATGATCACTTTGACGGAGCGCAGATAGGCAATATGAATCGTGCATACTGTCAAGCTTGATTGTAAAATTACATCTGAGCATTTGAAGAAGGAGACACGATCGCCGGGACAAGAGCTTTATTAGCCTGACGTTTCGGATTCCTACTCGAATCCATCATCAGAGACAAAAGAGCAGAAACGGGTGGTTGTTGCACAAGGGGCTGCGGTATTTATAGGATGCAGCAGCCATGCTACCGCCTGCCTATGAACGTTCACGGTTTCCCCCTTCATCCGGGATTGTCACACTTGGGGTGATCATTGCTTGATGGCCGACATTCGAGTCGATAATTGCCGCAATTTCATCACGTGCGTTGGATGTTGGCGTGATGATTGCTCGACCATCTGATGCGTTGACCCGGGTGTTGGGAAAAGTGTTCACCAGTGCGCTCCCCGCGTGGCCAATTACTCCGCCTAGACGAAGTCTCAGCACGCTGTATTGAATGGGAAGATCGTTGCACTTGTTGATGGAGTGGGGGCCAGTAAACCATGATTCCAGTAGCTCTCGGCTCACTCGGTTGTCACCTCTTGCGAGAATTTCGGCCTCATCGAATTTAAATGTGTGGCCGGGTCTCGTCTGAGCATTTATCCTGTGTTCACCACGCGCTCTTGTTGGAACTAGGACATGCTATTAAGGTAAGCATCAAGTGCTACATCTAGAACTGTGGTCGAAGGAAATTTTACAGCACTTCGCATGCATATTTCTTCATAAAATGCCGGGTTCATTGAAGTTACTCACGAGAACAACCTTAGACCGACTGACGATCTCATCTAGATACTCAAGCGGACATGTCTCGACATCGGGACCCGCTCTCAGTGATTGGTACACAGTCATCACTACAAGGGACTGCCACCTTTCTTTCCCTTGTAGTCAGGCAAGGAGCCTCTGTACCGTCAGCAATCTCGGTCTTTTCACACGCGGTTAATTTATTTTTTTAAATATGTACATGACCACGTGCCAGCCCTGGGGATCCTTTCCATCTCTCCTAAATAGTTTCTATTCTTGTAGTGCTACTTCGCAATCACCGGCGTTCCGTAACAACCCTGTCTCCATTACTGATATTATGTCTGGGGATATAAAAGTCACCTGTATTGTCCGTTTGTCTAGCCTCCGGAACCGACTCTAGACCCTGGATTATAGTTTGGAATATTCGCCAGCACTCAAATCGTTTAGACTCGAACTTGCCACTACTGCACGTGTATGGTAGTCGTCCAATTGCATTCAAACAACACTGTGTGTACTGCCAGCGCAGCCAAGTCCCACAAATGGCGACAGAGGTCATGGGCAGACAGCTGACTACTGGCTCGCAAAACTACCAGCGAAGGATGTATGAGGTAGATATGAAGGACCCGGAGGCGCTAATATAGTAGCTTCTTCGATCTCTTTGCACACTCTTTTGCCGACCATGCTGTAAGACACCTACCGGCCAGAAACAGGCAAGGTCTCAGACTTTAAACGTCTGTGCTCGACAAATTTAGTGGAGATGTCAATGTAGAGGATTGTCTGCCGCCGCCTATACACCATATTTGGCGTTCCTTCAGCTTGCCTGTGCGAATGAACTTTCAATCTTTGAGACAGCGACTGGCGGTTGCTAGGAGACCGAAGAACTTAAGTTCAGTGGAGATTATGGCCCCCTGGCTAAGCCTACGTTGTATATAATTGAGCAGTCCAGAAGAGCACTCAATGTGGGTTTTTCTCCGATAGAAATAGTCTGTTCAGAAGAGGTGGATGCGATCATTGGGACGAAAAGTTTATTGAACTGTCGTTTTGGATTCTCACTCGAACCCATCATCAGAGATCGTCGTAGGTAAGGGTAATAAAGGCACAGGAAATGCGGCACTTATAGGACGCAGTTGCCACGCAACCACATGCATACTGTAATTAGCGGTTCTCGCATTCATCCTTGAATAGTTGGCTCTATTCCATGGTGCGCAATAATGCTCAAGGAGGAGGTCCTCTCCGGCCCATCGTATTACTCAAGGACACTCCAACTTCAGACTGGTAAAGTAGATGTTTCGGGGTCTTAAAATTTTGACCACTGATTCAGACACCACAGTCAGCTCGACAAAATTCTTGACCATCGAGAGCATCGAATTACTCCTGCGAAACGAATACGATAAAACAGGAAATTGCCTGGGATATTCTCAAACACTCAAGACCCCCAAATTCTGTCTCAGGACGTACTTCACGTCTGACGGAACAATCTATGGGCGAGTGAGAGGCACCCAAATAGGTTTGATGATTTCGGAACTCATAGCAGAGGCGATCCTACAACGGACGAGGTCACTGATCTTACAACACCACGACCGGTACGTGGATGGCACTTTCATCTTCTAACGAGATCACGTGTCGACATTCGAAATACATCTCAACACCGTCTTCGCGGACATGCAATTTACAATGGAGGAGGAAGGAAACGACTACCTGGTCTTCCTTGATTTCCTTGACTGCCGCAAAGATTGTGATGACCTGAAAACCAGAGGACAAAGCTGCAACTTGCAATACCTTTAATGTGTGCTTAGAGCAAAGGACTGCCGACACGCGTAAACGAGACAAAAGACCGAATCCTACCGACTCCAAATAATGGCGGGCGCTCCCATAGGTGAGGAATGCCTTGGAAGCCAGTAACTGCCTCCTCACACCAGAGGCAACTATCGGGAGCCGAGTACTAAGGCCTAAAGCCCAAATTCCGCGGCATGCAGCGTCAAGAATCGTTTATCGGATGCGGTGCAGTTGTGGGCACAGCAAATACGTAGGAAAAGCCGGGAAATTGCTGTGAACGCAGATGGACGAACAGGTAGCAGCAGTGGGAAGAAAGGACGCTAGCTCTCAGGCCGCGGCATATTTGACGGGGCACAGATCCGCCTTCAATTTGGCGGGGGCAAAATTCTTGTAAATGATAACCGAGGAACAGCGAGCAGTTTAGATCACAGTTTTCCAACCCGCAGTCGATTAACATGCACAACGGCCTTCCGTCTCTATATTCGGTGCTAGGACTTCCTCTGGAGAGAGTGCCGGAGGGGGGACACGGACGATCATTAGCTCGAGTATCGGTGAGCCAGATTATAACGTACTCATCATACCAGGAATCAACAACGATGATGAGATTAGAGCGATTAACGATTCGGATGTGGGCCGGAGAACATTCATAGCGTCCAATGTGACTCAAAGGGATGAACACGAGAGCTGGTAATCGTGGTATGCATGTGGTTGAGTGGCGACTGCGTACCGCGAATGCTGCATTCTGTTTTGTTTGTCAGTCTTGTCTGTGGCCATCTCTGATGATGGGTTCGAGCGACAACCCGAAACGTTAGACCAGTAAACTTCTTGTTACGGCGATAGCCATCTCTTCTTCTGAACTGCTTTCTGGAACTCGCCTATTCGCCTCTATCGACAGCGTCAGTCCCTCAGCCCAAAAAGCTGAGGATCAAAAGAAAGGAATTTTGTTTGTCTGAAATAAACTCAACATAAATCACTGGGAGCATGTGAGACAATTCCGCCGTAGAAACCTCATAAACTGACCCCAAAAACAGCTTCTCCTTTTGGCAGGATTAGGAGTGGTAAAAGTACATTCACCTAAGAGCAGATGGAAGCGAACGGGGGAGTTCCAAGAAGCAGTTTAAAAGAATATGTGATAGCTGGAACAAGAAGTTTATTGGCCTGACTTTTCGGATTCTCACTCTGCAGTAGTTATAGTACGTAGTTGCTGAGGCCAGATGCGTCCTATAGTTGACAGCTCTCACGATCGCCGCTGGGGGTCGTAATTAAGTTGTAGATTGCACATAGGCCAGAAACAACCATCAGGTGCCAAGTGATGAGGCCGAAAGACCCGCTGTCACGGAAGAAAACGTCTGAATTCGTTAACCGGATCTGGTGAAGTTACGGACAGAGCAACTACTATGGAGAAACTGGGAGATTACTTAGGGCGCGGATAGTTGAGTGCGCAGCAGTCGTGAGAAGAAAAAACTTCAGCTCTCGTGTGGCAGAACCCGGCCGAAATCCTCGCAAGAGCGGACAATTGTGCGAGCCGCGAGTTGCTCGAATCATGGGTTTCACATCCGCTATCTATCAACAAGTACAACGACCTCTCAGTACCATATCCAGCACTAAAATATGCCACGTGGGGAGAGCGCGAGTGATCAGAAATCCCGGTGACAGCGAGCCAAACGGCCGAGTGACCATTAAACCAACATCCAACACGGATGATGAAATCACGGCAATTGACGACTCGGACGCGGACTTACGGGCTATCATCGTCCCAACTACCACCCCCAGGGGTGGTCGCGAGAGCCGTTACTTGTAGTACGCATGTGGTCCCACGGCAAATACGTACTATAAATGCTGCAGTCTTGGTACCTCCATCCCGGATCGGGCCTTTTTAACGTTGTACTGGGGTCCCAAGGTCCTTGAGGCCTACTTTGAACTTGGAAGTTTTAACCAGACTAACGTTTGAAGTGCCACCGCTCAGTTCAGCATCAGGAGAGAAAAGATCGCCGATCCTGAAGAATGCTTCTACACTCTATGTCCGTGAAATAATGAGCCCCAAACTACTTGATAGCAGGACGGTCACATGACGCGTTCCAGTCCCCAAGAATGTAGAACAGTAGGTAGTGTAAAAAGCCAAATACACTGCGAGAGGACTCGCCATGTCACTTACCGTAAGAGCTCTCAAAGCTGATCACTTTTTATACCCCATAGACGCTTAGAATTACCGCTAAAAAATTATGAAGTTGGCGAGCCTGCTAATCACGCTGCGTTAAGTGGTTGATCCGTTCAGCCACTTTGTGACCTGAAACGGCATTTTGAAGGTTAAGCGTTCATAGGTAGCGAACAAAACGATCGCGAGGCAGGAAAGTCATTAAGTCTCACCTACGCTACTCCGAGTCGCACGACGTAAGTGCAAACTGGAATACAAGCGCTCCATTCTGCCTAGTTCTCAGTCGTAGGAAGACGCATAGCGAAGACCAATCAATACGAAGCCACATTTTGCAATGTCAGTTATGGACATTTTGGAAGTTTCGAGCTCCAACTGATTGAACATCCGGCCTGAAGGTCTGCCGAGAACTTGGAGCTGTGAGAAAACGCACATCCAGGGCCCTATGAGAAGAAACCTCCCTAAAGTTTTCCCTCTACCAAAGCCTGCCGCTTAAGTTTTGGCCTGCACTGCCTAGCTATTCTACTGGAGCCCTGACTACCTAAAGCCGTCGTTCAAGACACAGAGTCCCCTGTTCGGGCCCTGTTGAAGGTAGGATACGGCCTCATAACGCACAATACGCACATGCGTTGGCGCCCAGAGCAATTGCATTCTTACATTCTGAAACACATTTCCACACAGACTGCCTAAACCGCCTGTGTTCCGAGTGAAAAATCCTGCCGAAGTTGAGCTTTCCTAACATCCTTCGAAGCTGTCGTCCGTTAACAAAACACGCGCAAACGATCGGTATTTTCAGCCTACCTCAGATATTACTAAACGCAACCCCACCCTTCAGGCCCCGTTCTTCTCCATCCATCAACGGGAATCCCGAGTCCAACATTTAAAATCCTGAACTATCACCTCGGTGAGGCGGCAGTGGTCGGATCCTATTTCGTAGCCTTACCTGCAGTAGGCAAGCCCCAGCCTAACCCCAACCCCTGTCCTTAACCTCTCGCCCCTAAGAGGTGCGGGGCTACGAAATAAGATCTTGCCGAGGTCAGCCACTATCGGAGAATTAAGGTGATCTGCGGGGCCTATCTCACCTCCAGATTGGAACACAACTATGGGAAGTCTACTTAGTGGGAGAGGAAGGGGACTACCCTAACCCAAACAGCGTTTGACGACAGTGCGCCCTAACTGAAATTGGCAGCCGCTGCCACTAACAACGGTAATAGGACGGTCAGTGATGTAGAGGAGCACTACCGACAAATACAAGGGCGACTGGAACGGCCATTTCCGGCTTATTAACCGTCGTCAGTCAGCCATACCCAACCCCGAGGTGTGAAACACCTGGGGCTCCGTCCCGCATCCCGTTGGCTAGGAGTTCAACGCATCTAATCACTGAGTCACGGACTCGTTGTTCTGTAAGTTTCGGCGTCTTGCACTGAAGCCTTTCGGTGTGCGAATCCATGCACACAATGTCGCGTACGATGTAGAAGAACCTCCCTGCGGAAGCCGACTTGCCCATATTTTGTAGGCAACTGTTCATGCACCTTCTCATCCATATTCCATACCAGATAATATGAAGTGCAGGTGACACAGGTGGGCAGTCATGTAGTTTAAGGATTTGTTTTAGATTTGCACCAAAGAAGGCGCTATAACGGGCGGGTGCTAGCCGCCTTAATCAGAGTATACAGGCGAGTATCAGCCATCCGGCGACGGCCTCTAGAGATAACCACAGGGAGGATGACACAGTCTACTCAG
>CACRXP010000889.1:111035-142988 GCA_902702965.1 Spirometra erinaceieuropaei | reverse complement strand
ATCGATATGCGTAAAGATTCGAGGTCCAGACATTGTATCGCGTTCATCATCTCCCGAAGAAGACGAAGAAGTAGAGAGGGCGAATTCATGGACCATATTGTATTCGAACTGACGTTTCGGAAACTTCCTCGTTTCCATCATCAGAGTAGCGTAATTGTTGCACTTGCCGGTCTTGAGTTGTTCAGTCTTGCCGCTTGCCTCGTATTATAGCCGTGCTGGACGCACGAACTTTGACCTGCCTGTTTGCCGCTGACTGGCTTAGACCTCCCAGGGGCTGACCGCTGACAGGCCTGCGTGACCTTTGGGGTCGGCGTAATTGTGGTCAAATCAACGTGCCGCTTAGCCTCTCCCACGTCAGCCGGTGGACTGATCGGTCGTTGCTGTTCAGGTGAGCAGCATTCAGCTTCGCGGGCGCATCGGTGAGACAGTGTTCGGCTTTGGTCACATGACCTCTGGCCCCCAATTCTGCTCTTTTCCGTGAGCGTTGACTCTCGGTCCCGCGTGCTCGCTTGCCTTACTGGTCTTGTCCGGACTGATCCGAGCCTTGTACGAAGCGCCTGGTAGGCGGGATGTAGATCTATAGCTCGGTTGAGTGTACCAGTCGAGGACCAACTTTCGAGCACCAGTCTGGCCATCTTCTCATTGGCTCGACCAATTACCCTCGCTTTCTCAAAGGCAAAATCGTGGTTCAGTTCTCTTATGTGGCCATAGACCAAAGACAGCTTGTCCTTGCGATTGATTGCAAGTTGGTGTTCGTGCAATCTTGTACCGAGGCGTTTGCCCGTTTCACCAACATACCTTGCATTGCAATTTAGGCATGGTATGCTGTAGACCACCGCCGACTGTTCTGTTGTTGGTAGCGGGTCTTTGGGCTTCATGATTTGCTGTCTGATGGTGCATTCTGGTTTATGAGCCACGCCAATCCCAAAAGGTTTCAGGATTCTTGCCGTTGCCTCTGATACGTTCTTCACATAGGGTATTGAGAGCCAGAACTTGGGCTTTTCTCCACTCGACCGCTCAAAATGAGGCTTTTTGAGGCAATTGCGTATGAAGGACTTCGGGTAGCCGTTGGCTTTGAAAAGGGCGTGTAAGTAATTCATCTCCTCCTTCCTCCCACTGTTGTCGCTACAGTGTGTTTGAACACGTTGAAAGAGAGTTCTGACACAACTGCGTTTATGACCAACAGGGTGGTTGCTTCGGAAGTGGAGGAGATGAATTACTTACACGCCCTTTTCAAAGCCAACGGCTACCCGAAGTCCTTCATACGCAATTGCCTCAAAAAGCCTCATTTTGAGCGGTCGAGTGGAGAAAAGCCCAAGTTCTGGCTCTCAATACCCTATGTGAAGAACGTATCAGAGGCAACGGCAAGAATCCTGAAACCTTTTGGGATTGGCGTGGCTCATAAACCAGAATGCACCATCAGACAGCAAATCATGAAGCCCAAAGACCCGCTACCAACAACAGAACAGTCGGCGGTGGTCTACAGCATACCATGCCTAAATTGCAATGCAAGGTATGTTGGTGAAACGGGCAAACGCCTCGGTACAAGATTGCACGAACACCAACTTGCAATCAATCGCAAGGACAAGCTGTCTTTGGTCTATAGCCACATAAGAGAACTGAACCACGATTTTGCCTTTGAGAAAGCGAGGTTAATTGGTCGAGCCAATGAGAAGATGGCCAGACTGGTGCTCGAAAGTTGGTCCTCGACTGGTACACTCAACCGAGCTATAGATCTACATCCCGCCTACCAGGCGCTTCGTACAAGGCTCGGATCAGTCCGGACAAGACCAGTAAGGCAAGCGAGCACGCGGGACCGAGAGTCAACGCTCACGGAAAAGAGCAGAATTGGGGGCCAGAGGTCATGTGACCAAAGCCGAACACTGTCTCACCGATGCGCCCGCGAAGCTGAATGCTGCTCACCTGAACAGCAACGACCGATCAGTCCACCGGCTGACGTGGGAGAGGCTAAGCGTCACGTTGATTTGACCACAATTACGCCGACCCCAAAGGTCACGCAGGCCTGTCAGCGGTCAGCCCCTGGGAGGTCTAAGCCAGTCAGCGGCAAACAGGCAGGTCAAAGTTCGTGCGTCCAGCACGGCTATAATACGAGGCAAGCGGCAAGACTGAACAACTCAAGACCGGCAAGTGCAACAATTACGCTACTCTGATGATGGAAACGAGGAAGTTTCCGAAACGTCAGTTCGAATACAATATGGTCCATGAATTCGCCCTCTCTACTTCTTCGTCTTCTTCGGGAGATGATGAACGCGATATATATATATATATAGATTAAAACAGTACTTGATTCATTTGACTAGCATTGTCTCAGAGAACATATTTGTGGGGACGTGGGGTCTTAGTTCTGATTCAGACTGTAGAGGGAAAACAGGGGACACAAATAATCATCGAAGCGTTTCTTGAAGA
This sequence comes from Spirometra erinaceieuropaei, assembly GCA_902702965.1. Classification (NCBI taxonomy): domain Eukaryota; kingdom Metazoa; phylum Platyhelminthes; class Cestoda; order Diphyllobothriidea; family Diphyllobothriidae; genus Spirometra; species Spirometra erinaceieuropaei. The sequence goes on along the minus strand of CACRXP010000889.1, from coordinate 140,561 downwards.
GTTGCAGAGACGTAGCCTCCACGACTGACTGAGGGATATCGTTCCATTTCTCCACTTCCCTCTGCGTGAAAAATTCAGAACGAAGATTCAGCCTGGGCATTGTTGTCCGTAACTTCATTGAGTGACCACGAAGATTGGGTGAATGTGCCACTGAAACATGTCCTCAAATTTAAGTCCATACTCAAGGCCATGTATTATCTTGTAGACGAGGATAAGATCACCTCTTTGCTGCCTGTAACACAGAGGGAATAAATTAAAGTAATTCAGTCTGTCTGTGTAGGATTGGCTTTTTAGACCGTTTACCAGCTTTGTTGCACGCCGTTATACTCGTTCGAGGCATGCTTGGTCCTTTACTAACCATGGCCGCCAAGCTTGTATGCCATATTCAAAGTGGGGCCGAACAAAAGTGCCGTAAACTCTCCCAAAAAGATCTTGACCAAAGTTAACGAAAGCCCTTTTGATTGCATGCAGCACTCCCATGGCATTTTTTGCAGCCTTGTGGCACTGCAATGTTGGTTTCAGGTTGTTCTGTATCCAAACCCCGAGATCCTTCCGTGAAGATTCTGCGGGGAGCCTTATATCTTTCAGGTGATAGGTCCTCAGGCTCTCATTTGAATGAGAGTTGGTTGGACGCAGATGAAGGACGGCACACTTCTCCACATTGAAATCTAGAAGCCATTTCTTCGGCCACGCTTGCAGTCGGTGCAGATTATCTTGAAGGGATCTCTGAGCATTCGGACCCTTAATGACTTGCCAGAGCTTAACGTCGTCTGCAAACATTATTTTGCCGCAGTTGATTTCCTGAAGGCTGTCGTTAACGTAAAGGATGAAGAGCAATGGTCCCAGAACTAAGCCTTGCGGCACACCACTGGTCACGTTCACCCATTCTGACATATCATCCCCGATACAGAGACGTTTTTTCCGACCAACCAGAAACGCCCTAGTCCAGTTCAGAAGATCTCCCCGGATGCCGATGGCGCTCAATTTGTGGAGAAGACGTTGGTGCGGGACAGGGTCAAAAGCTTTGCGGAAATCGATGTACACAACATCGACCCCAAAACCCTCTTCTAGAGCCCTGGTCCAGATCTGCAGACAAGCTAGCAGACTTGAGAGGCAGGAACGTCCTCTCCGGAAGCCATGTTGAAAATCCTGCAAGATGTTATTTTCTTCGCAAAACTGCTGTATAGCGCTCTTTACTATAACTTCCATCGTTTTGCAAGGGAGGCAAGTTAAACTAATAGGCCTAAAGCTGCTTGCTGTCATCCTGCTACCTCCCTTATGCAATGGAACGAGGTTAGCTGTCTTCCACTGTGAGGGCAGCCTTCCTGTTCTCACTGACAGCTCAAAGAGGGTCGAAAGAGTCTTTGATAGCTCCTTAAGTATTAGTCCGGCAATTCCGTCGGGTTCAGGAGACTTATCAGGTTTTATTTGACTGAAGACGCGTCCGACTTCTTCGACGGAAAAGACGACGGTTTCCATGACGGCAATATCTTGGCGTATTTGAAGCTCTTGGCTGTCTCGGTTCATTTCAAACTGCTCGTTGTCTTCTAAGGACTCCTCCGTAAAAACCGATTGAAAAAACTGAGACAGTAATCGCACTTTCTGTGGCCCTTCAACTAATAAGTTTCCGAGGCCATTCTTTAGACACGCAATTTCGTCCCTATGTTTCCTCCTACTGCGGATGCACCCGTAAAACTTCTTGGGACATGTAATGGATTCTGCTTTCAGTCGGCGCTCGAAAGAATTTCTAGCAACCCGTATTTGTTTGTGGCATTTATTGCGCTGATCGTTATATTCGGCGAATGACCTTGGATCTCGAAGTTACAAATACTTTTTGCACAGTCTTTGTTTCTTCTTCATGGTCTTTTTTGTCGTCGGATTTTTATCTGAACGATCCTGCGAATATTGCCACTTGACATTTCTTAATCTAATCACTTCTCTTCGTGATGAGCGGCAGTTAGTGGTAGTTATCTACTTTAATCTTAGGAAAGCCTTTGACAAGGTGCCCCACAGACGTCTTTCAATAAAATTAGAAGCTCTCGGTATCCGGCCGCCTCTACTCGACTTCGTCAGGTCCTATTTGTGCAACCGATATCCGAAAGCCATGGTCGGTAATAGCTACTCGACACCTCACTCGATCACGAGTGGCGTACTTCAAGGAACGGTTTTGGGTCCGCTACTCTTCCTTCTTTACATCAATGATATTTCGACTGAACTTGGAAATTCGCAAATTTTTTCTTATGCCAATGACCTCAAGTGTGTTTACTCATACTCTATAAACACCGCAAACGTTTGTGTTGAAAAAATTAATGCCAATTTACTACGCTTAAGCAGATGGGGTTCAACATGGCAAATGGTGTTTTCATCATCCACGTGTAGTTTCATGTCTTTTGGTCCTGCCAAACCTCCTAATGCCATAATTTTTCAGAATAACCCACTCTCGGAATGCCTCACCAAAAAGGACCTAGGTCTAAGTTATACAAATAAGCTTGCTTTATCATCTCATGCAGATAGAATCTCTGCCAAAGCCGCGCACATATGTGGATTCATGTCGCATAATTTTTTCTTTCCGGAAATGAAGCTAGGATTTTATCAAATGTTTGTTCTTCCAGTCCTCGAATACTGCTGTCCTTTCTTTGGTTTAATGAACGCCTGCGACCGTAATAAAATCGAAAATGTTCAGAGGGTTCTCATCCGGAAACTGTTCTCTCAAGCTTTGTCCAGTATTTCTTATACTCAGCGATGTCAGCTGGCGAACATTAAGTTTTTGTGGGTTAGAAAACTCGAAGCTGGCCTTTGCTTCCTTTTTCGCATTAACTCTAGCTCCGATCTTCCGCTCATTGACACTCTCACTCCGAGCGATCGGTCTTATGCCACGCGCAACTCCTGCATGGTGATTCCGCAGCCTCTTTGGATAACATCTAAGCGCTCCCTCTTCTTTGCTTCCAAATATGCTTTCCTTTTGAATAATCTTCCGCCTGAAATTAGATCATCGCCTAAGTTGCGGGTATTCAAATCGAAATTACGCAAACATTTTACATCGGAAAGCATAAAGACACTGTTAACGGTATCATTCCCGAACACCCAGCTTCTTGACTTCGAGAAGGGTCCTCCTGGGAGTTAGTGGTAGATCAAGTGATAGCCCTCAATTATATCATGAGAAACCCTGTTTTGAATTGGTTTCTAAATCCACTGCTATCACTCCTCCCCCATAACGAAAATTTTCGCGGTTTTTGATATCATCTCCCGCATTCCGACCTCATGCGGTCTGTCGACGCTCACGGTGGAACCCTCAGTATTCGCCGTCTACTAGTAGTTTGGTCGTACCTCACTTGCCCACTCCTCGGCTGGGCTCGAAACGTGCTGTGGCCGATCGCGTCTAGATTCCTCTCGCCTGGCCTCTTGGACGCGAATAGTCTCATCCGGCGTATCAATCCGGCCCAGACGATGTCAGTTCTGAATCCCGTATACAATACCACATACAGGCCAGTCCTGTCTGACCCGCATACGTACCCCTCAAGGCTGCCATTTATTTCTGCCCTGACGATGTCCAGTTGTAATCCGTTACATACCGCCACCTACAGGCCAGTCCTGTCCGCATTTTTCTGTTATTATTTTTTATTGAGGGTTTTTTTCTCCTGTAAAATTAATCCAACCATCTTTAAATTTTTGTATGGGGTTTTTTTCACCCCTCGCTAGCCATTTTTCTCAATGGACTACTAATTCAGAAACTATGAATTGCATTTTGTAAAGATTCGGCCTGCCTCATCTAAAATTCGCATGTAAATTTATTTTTACTTGCTTTGATGGGACCCCGACGGGTCATTAATAAAAAACCGTTATTATTATTTTAAAAAACTATTATTCCTCGGTCCATTGGAATTTCCGGCCTTTCTCGGTGAGTCTGTGCCAAGGTCGGACAATTTCCGCTATGTGTAGCATAAATCTTCGATAATAGGATGCCAATCCTACGAAACCTCTGACTTTGGTTGGTGTTTGCGGTGTCGGCCACGTTTGCACGGCGGCAACTTTGTCGGGTGATGCATAGATGCCATCTTTACTAATATCGTGTCCTAAGAAGGTGACCTTTGTGTACAGAAACTGGCATTTTCGTGGGTTCAACCGTAAGCCTGTTTCGCGTAGCACTGTAAGGACTGCCGTCAAGTTGTAATCATGTTGTACCATCGTGCTTCCGAAAACTGTGACATCGTCCAAATATATTAAACAACAGTGCGGGTATAGAGGAGTTAAAGCCATTTGCATGAGTCGTTGGAATGTGGCCGCTGCGTTGCATAACCAAAACGGCATGGTCTCGAATTCAAACAGTCCCTCTGGTACTATAAATGCGGTTTTATGTTGATCCTTTGGTTCCACTTCGACTTGCCAATAACCCGATTTAAGGTCGATGGTCGAAAACTATTTCGCACCAGCTAGGGCGTCTAGTGTGACGTCTATACGTGGCAGAGGGAATGAGTCTCGCGTGGTGATAGCGCTCAATCGATGATAATCAATGCAAAAATAGTAACTTGTCGTCCTTCTTCGGAACTAATATAACTGGTGAGGCCCAGGGCGACATGTAAAACCGGATGACCCCTGTGGCGAACGTTCTATCAATGAGGTCGTTAACCTCTTGTTGGAATTGTGCCGGAACACGACGTGCGGGTTGCCAAAACGGTTTCGCCCTCCCTGTATCAATGGCATTTCGAATAAGCGATGTTCGCCCTATTGATAAGTCGTTCCATGCGAACATGTCCGTAAAGTTGGCGAGGAGCGTTTTCAACTCCATCCTGTGTGTGTTGGAAATGTCGTCCTCACTCGGTAGTATGCCGTCTATATTCGTGGTTGGTAGGGCCACTGCAGCAGTTATCGATGCGCTTACTGTGTCTTCATCCATATTTACAGTTGAAACTGCCTGCGTTGCCCCAGGAGTGAAGGATAAGACGTGGTCGTGTACATTAATAACACAGTGGTTGGAAGCCAGGAAACCCAGCCCCAGTAGGACGTCCCAGGCTAACTTATGGACGACTATGAAAACATTTTCCTTAGTAGAATTGGGGATGTGATTGGTAGTTGGAGTGTGCCGGCGGTACGCATACATGATCCATCAGCTGTAACTAGCGTAGGTATGGGACGTTCTGTGCCTCTGTCATTTATGCAGTTATTGGGCAGTATGTGGTTGGTAACTAACGACACTGTAGGGCCCGTGTCAACTACTGCCTTAACTGAGCGACCAAAGATTTTACAATAGCATAAAACGGAGCGTTGGCATTAAAGTTATCAGAACAAGTAGGAACGCATACTGTACTCGAATCTTCATCTCTGGTGGTTGGTTTCGTAGTCGAGCTGCATGCGTACCTCTTTGGCGTATTGGGATTGCGTTGCGGTGTATATTGGTTTTGTTGAAAATTTGTGTGGCATGTTGGAAATCGTACATTGGCGTTTCCTCGGCCTGTCGCCGTTCTTGTATCTTGCCTGTACGTCCACGGACGCCACGGTTGTCCATATTCAATTCAATTCAATTATTTTTATTAAAGACCCGTCGGGGTCCCATCAAAGCAAGTAAAAATAAATTTACATGCAAATTTTAGACGATGTAGGCAAAATCTGCACAAAGTGCAATGCATAGTTTTTGAGATTAGAAGTCCGTTAAGCAAAATGAAAATGAAAAAAAACGAGGGGTGAAAAAAACTCCAAAGCAAAATTTAAAAATGATTGTAGTAATTTAACAGGAGAAAAAAAACCCCTCAGAAAAATAGCATCAGAAAAAAACAGGGAGGACTGGCCTGCATGTGGCGGTACAAAATGGAATATAGTCCGACATCAACATGGCCGAAATAAATGTCAGCTGTATATGGCATTGTGTACGGGATTTCATAAAATGGTACGTAGGCGGGTCGGTCAGGACTGGCCTGTATCGCCTTGAATAAGAAAAATAAGTGCTGAAATTGAAAACCAGTCTCAAGCCGATAGGAGCCCAGATGCGGTCGGTTTCCTCCTTGATTTCCTGGCCTTTGTGTTGGTGTGTTGATCAAGTTGTGTGCTGTGTTCGCCTGCCGGTATCGTTCGACACGCGCTATCGCGTCTTGGAGTTCAAACAGTGGGTGCATAATGAACGCGTGTTTTAGGTCCTGTAACATTAAGCCTTCGAGAAAGTGGTGGAGAACCACTTTCTCTCTGTCGGCTTGTGCGAGTTTTGGGTAAGCCGCATCGGCAAATCGGAGTAAATCTTTGGCGTACTGTTGCGGCGTCTCAGAAGACTGGTATCGTCTTCCAATAAGGCCGTTGATGGCCTCACTAAGAGATAGTGTAGGGCGGAGTACTTGTTCCAGTCGTTTGCACAATACGTCCATGGACATTTTTGTCGTCAGACCTGCGTCAAGGGCCTTATCTAGTTGTTGTGGACCAAGGGCTTTTAGTAGTGCACGGCTGCGTTCATTTGCCGGTATTTCCTTTAGATAAAAACGGCTGCGTCTTAGCCAGGCCTGAAACTCTTCTCGGCCTTCATATTTAGGTAGTAGCAGTTGTGTTGGGGCAATGGTAACATTATTCTTTATGTCAGCTAGGCTTGAGTCCGTAGAAGACGCTACCACCATTGTAGAACCCTAACATACAGGGCTGTGCGGAAAGGTAGATTCCTTGTGTATGGAACCAGTACTCAAAGGCTCGTCCCCGTGCACGATGATCTCGCTAGGATTTCCGTTATTCATCGCAAACATGCAACACATGGATCTCTCTAGCAGAGCCGTACTTAGAGTTGGTCCCCGAAAACTTCAGGAAGACCACACTTCGATCCCTTCTCGCCCCCGAACTTGTATACAAGGTAGATGGGCTGGCTCCCTCTCCTTTCTGCTCATTCGAGGAATACTTCGGAGCCCTTAAACAGATTTTCCATTCAGAGTCCAGCCAGGCCGCGGAACAACAGCGGTTCTTCAATAGAACCCAGCGGGAAGGTGAGACCCTGTTGAATTTTTATAGAGGATTAAATCACCTCTCGTTTCGCGCCTTTCCACCTCACGGCGATGAAGATCTAACGTTTTGTCGCATGATGTCGGGCATACGCGACCGTGAACTAGCGTTAATCTTCACCAGCCGTCCACCGGCCAACGTCAAGGAGGCTCTTGACTTGGACTCGGCGCGCCGCACCCAATTCCCCTTGGCACAGGACCCTCAAGCCACCAGAGATCCAACTACTTGGGGTCATCCATCTAACCTCCCAGGCCGGTCCACACCCTACCAAACCAATTTAAACCGACGTTTCCGACCCCCCAGGCTCCCAGGCCCGCCAAACAACAATCACTGTTACTACTGCGACCGTTTCGGCACAGCTGCCAAGAAATGCAGACACAACTCAGGTAACCAGCCCTTTCCCCTAGCCGCTTTATACACCCTCCCCTCTGATTTTAGCCATTGACAATCTCGGGCACAGTGGCCAATAAGAGAGTCAGCATCCTTGTAGACACGGGCGCAGCCGTCTCCCTGATTCACGGTAGCCTCCTCCACGGAACAAACTACATGCAGTCGGCATTCCCTCAGTTGCAGATTCTCACCGCTAACAATTCCACCCTCCAGCTTAGCGGCTCCGCCACAGTGCCAGTCTCCATCAAAGACACCACTATCCGACCTTACTTCCTCGTGTCTTCTGAACTGCAATGGAATGTTATCCTCGGCTGTGTTTTCTAAAACGACATGCCCAGGCCATTACCATCTCCCCCACTTCCAGTCCCTGATCCTCAAAGATGACGAGGTAACGGTGGACGTAAACAGTGTCGAGATCGATACACGACCACCCCTCGACCCTTCCTCCATCGAAGATATCCTACCGGATAACATTTCAGCAGACGATCGCGGCGCCCTATACCACGCGTTGGCACCGTTCACATCCGTGTTCACATGGGCAGACTAGGCTATCGGACGGTGCAACGTAGTCCAACGCCGGATAAACACCGGATCCGCTCCTCCACAGCACTTCCCTCCCCGACGGATACCCTTCCACTTTCGGGAAGAACTAGATAAGATGGTAGAAAACATGCTCCTGCAAGGCATCATTCAACCTTCCTCCTCCCCGTGGGCAGCGCCGGTAACTCTGGTAAAAAAGAAGGACGATTCCCTTCGTCTCTGTGTTGACTACAGACGCCTCAACGCGGTCACGGTCAGAGATGCCTTTCCTCTTCCCCGTTTGGACGGCATCCTAGCTTCTATGGCAGGGAAGAAATTCTTCTCTACCCTTTACCTCTCCTCGAGCTACTGGCAAATCGAAGAACACCCAGAAGATCGCGCAAAAACCACCTTTGCCCTGCCCTCGGGACTCTTCGAGTTCACCACACTACCTATGGGCCTAGCTAATGTAGCGGCGACCTGCCAACGCCTCATGCAGAAATTACCGAAAAACCTCTGTCCCTCCAAGTGCCTTGTTTACATAGACGACGTCATAGTGTGGGGTACCACGATATCAGAACTGCTAGACAGCCTTTCAGAAGTCCTAACGAGGTACCAAGATGCCAGTCTGACACTCAATCCAAGGAAGTGCAAGTTCCTCCAACTAGAAATTCGCTTCCTCGGCCACATGGTAAGCCGCGAGGGCCTCCAAACGGACCCTGACAAGATCCAGGTAGTCATAAACTGGCCACAACCGGTCAACGTAGATGAAGAACATGTTCGTTCCTGGGCCTAGCAGGATACTACAGGGCTTTCATTCCGTCGTACGCTCGCCTTGCCTTCCCTCTCACGAGACTGACCGAGAAGTCCCGACCATTTAGGTGGACAACCGAATGCGAGAACGCATTTTCACACCTCAAGGAAGCCCTTACCGCCGCCCCCGTTCTCAGTTTTCCCGATCTCAGTCGTGACGGACCCCCATTTAACCTAGATACAGCTGCTGGTAGTCACGCCGTAGGAGTACTGTCGCAGACAGACACCGATGGCAGAGAGCACGTTATACAGTACGGCAGCCCTACGCTTGATAATTCGGAACGAAATTATAGCGCAACACGACGAGAGATGCTAGCTCAAGTCTCCTTCATCAAGGGATTTGCTGCGCTTTTAAAAGGCAAACCCTTCATCATTAGGACGGACCACCCAGCTCTGGAGTGGCTACAAAATTTCCACGAACCGGAAGGACAAGTAGCAAGGTGGCAGGAAATGTAGGCGGATTTGGACTTCACCGTTGTACATCGCCCTAGGAAGCAACACCTTAACGCGGACGCACTATCGCGAATTCCCATGCGCGAGACCCACAGCTTCTCCGCTTGCCAAGATCTCGACGCTAATGCTTTGTCGGTGACCACTTCGGCGGTGAACTGGGTTAACCTACAAGCCAATGATCCAGATGTCGGTCTCATCTACGGCCGATTTGTGCGAGGTTCCATCAAACCGTCGAAAAATCAGATGTCAAGAGAAAGCCGTGAAGCACAAGCCCTGTGGGCCTCCTGGCAAAACCTTCATATGAGGGATCGAGTACTTTTCTTCAAGTATGACCCCCAATCCCCGACCCGCCTCGTCCTCCCTCGGGCTCATACACGCAGTGTCTTACGGGAGTTACACCTCCAACTGGGCCACGCGGGACAAGGCCAACTGGAAAAAGCGGCGAGGCTTCGCTTCTGGTCACCTAATCTTCGTCAAGATGTGGCACTCATATGCCAAGATTGCTGAGTTTGTGCGTGATTTAAACATCCCACTCACAATCCCAGAGCACCGTTGCAACCGATGTCCACCGGCTACCCGAATCAGCGCCTTAGAGTCGACATCGTGGGCCCCTTCCCACAATCACGGAAGGGTAATCGATACCTTTTAGTGATGGTCGACTTTTTCACCAAATGGGCGGAAGCAGCTCCCCTACCTGACCAGACAGCGGCTACAGTCGCAGATGCGATCATGAGTACGTGGGTTGCCCGTTTCGGGGTGCCGGATGTTATTCACTCCGACAAGGTGCCAACTTCGAAAGCCTCTTAGTACATGAATTATGTAGTCGAATCGGCATAGAGAAAACGAGGACCACAGCTTATCACCCACAAGAAAACGGACAGACGGAGAGAACCAATAAATCTATTTTGTCTCTATTACGAGCGTTCATAGATTTGGCCAACAACGACATCTGGGACACCCTCATTTTCCATTGTCTCCTATCCTACCGCAGTACCATACACAAGTCAATGGGCTTCACTCCCGCTATGTTGACTTACGGCCGCGAACTTCAACTCCCTTTGGACTCTTATCTACCTACCCCAAGACCCGAGTTCCCCACGCCCCCATCCTACATCACGAGACTGATAGAGATCCATCGAGAATGTCAACGGCTGGCCAGCACACACCTGCAGGAAGCTCAACTATCACAAGCCCGCTTTTACGACCTACAAAGACACGGTTCAGCGTTCCAACCAGGCGATGCGGTGTGGCTTCACAGGGATAATCCTCCACCGGGGCAACCTAGCAAATTCCACAATACGTGGTCCGGCCCCTTCTCCGTCGTCCAGTGCTTACCCAACAACGTTTATCGAATACTCGAGGCCGACAACCCGAACGCCCTCATAGTCCACTTTAACAGGTTAAAGGCGGATCATCCCCTCGAACCCCTTGACCCACCTCTCATAATCCCTAGCGACAATATCCCGGTTGGTCAAACCGTCGAAGTTTCTTCCTCCAGCCAATGAGGACAGCGGCCTTTCAGAGAGGAAGGCTTTGTCACACACGCCACACTTCAAGCGTGCATTGTCATACCTTCCTGGTAACCTTTATTCTTGTGTTTACGCTTTAGGTCTGCCCAAATGACTATAACTCGACAAGAGTCTGGCAGTATCTCAAGTTCGCCCATCTGCGCTTCGTGTGTTTCATTATTAATAGTAAATAAACTCTCATCATCGCTCCCCACGTTCTACGTCAGTGTGTGTGTGTTGTGAACTGTTTGTCCCTATCTTATCTGGAGTATTACAGAGGAAAATAGGAATGAATCTATTAGCCTTTTCGCGCGCCATTTATAAATAACGTTCAAGGTCAGCTGGACAATTAATCGCCCGCACTGATTATCTATTTTTATGACCGATCTAGCCCACTTTTGTTCTTAGGCACGTTTACGAACTAAATAGCGGTCTAAAAAACGTTTTTAGTTGCCACCCTTGTGGTGGTCAGGCCCACAAATTGTCTCATTTTCTCTCACTTGATATTTGTTAACTCCATGGACAGATGCCTCGATTAGACAACCGCTAATATTGTTATTAATGAACTGACTACTGCTGCCTACCTCTATTGTAGCAGATTTTGGGGGTCCTTTTGCTGGGACTCAGTGTCTACCAGCTTTATTTTGCCGGCACCTCTCTTGAGAGTCCACATTTTATATCGTTTATTGCGCTACCTAGTTCATATTGGCCACGTTGATGCAGACATTATTAAGCACTTCAATGTCTCAAGCCGAAAATATCGTTCCACTGTCTTAGCACGCTTAATTTTTAAGATTAGAACCTTGTTTTCCAAACTGTACTGCCCAAACACAGTATGCCGACTAATTCTGGAATTATACAAATCCGCCTATCCTTTCGAAAGTCTGTTATCCTACATTACATTTCTGAATGTAAAATTTCTCGTCATGGCATCCGCTATATATTAGATCAGACTGGGAACATTGCGTGTTACACATTTTAATGTGCAGTGTATACGAATCGTTATGAACAAGTTCTCATTTGGTAGCCGATGAACATCTAAGGGAAGCTTTCAGTTTTCCACAATTTACCTAGGTACTCTAACCTTTCCCCCTTTCTCACCTAGAGGCTTTCTTATCAGGAATATGCGCTAAAACCCAGAAAGTATTGCTGACAAATATTTACTCCCTCGTTGCATGTTGCATAGTTGAATTGCCCACTAGACTGAGGAATAAGTCAGATGCGCTCGTATCTTCTGTCAATGCCTTTTATGGCTCTGGAACTCTATAATGCTTCATAGATCCTTGGTTGGCGGCAGTTAAACTCTATCTTACTCAATACCAAGCTCCAGTTCGACCATTTAAAACTGAGTCGGGAAGTAGACTTCTGGTCATACCTAATACAGCTAAATCTCCAGTCGTCGCTTCTTCGTCGATATAGACCTCGAAAATGAGCTTCCGTATACGACGTGTTTTTTTGTCTCTCGTAAACATAGCATAAATTGGGTAACTTTTATTCAGGCTGGAAACGTAAGCTTGCATGCCTTGTTGCTAGTAGACCTGCTCCGTAATTAGACAAATCTTCAAACACGTTTATCCACGAATTCAGCATTGATCATTTGTCGTCCGGATCAGCCCTGTCCAATATTACACGGTGACTGCCATCGTTAGCGCATCAATCTTTGTTTGCTGGCGATAGGTCGCTTGACCTAAAGCTATTTAAAAGCGTTTTGCCAGTGGCCTCAATCCTCCTAGAATCTATAGTTTTTGCTGCACTTCTACGACAGAGTGCTCTTTAAGAATGCTTCGGTCTACAAGGCGTCCCCGGGAAACGTCCCTACGTTCTAATTTCTTCCATCTACCACTGTTATCCTCATCAGCGCTTATGCGACGATGCTTGTAGTCGATCGGTCAAACGCCTCCTATCCAGCTGCTGGACACGATTGAATACACAATAGTTTATTTGCGCGGACGAGTATTTAGAAGGACTGCTAACAGTAGTCCTAGAGCCCGATTAAGTGAATCACCGCTTACTACTCAATTACACATGCTATGCGTTACTCGAGTACAAAGGATGCTGACGACGCAGCGCCCAGTAGCTCATGTAGAGTTGGCTGTCAGGTGAGCAGTCAAACTCATGCATGGGTCTCACTTTCGTTAATGTGCAGTTTAGGTGTATGGAAGCAGATAAAAGTGCATAGCACGTCTTTAAACAGTGAGTTGCCACCGTTTTCTTGACGCTTGACGTTGTTTCTGTTCCGTTGATTTCGTATCCGGAAAAAAGAACACACTGGATGACATCTCAGAAGGTTACTAAGTCGTTTCTAATCTCTAACGGAGCTTAGTTTAGGGTTTTTTGTTTGCATTTGATCGACTTTCTGATATAATTAGCCAACCATCTTTTTGTGGGTGGACGTCCCTTTTTGTGCATTTTACAAACTCAAAAATTCCTCCAATCCTATAGGAACTGTACCGCTCCTCTTCCTTCGTCACTGTATTCGAATTCGATTATGAGCCTGTTAAGCAGTCGAGACGACTGAAATTGTCACATGTACTTCCTCTTTTTACCGTCAATCTAAATGCTAAGTGCAGACTTGTAGCCTAACACTAGAACTAAGCAAATGACACGGGGTACAATAAGTAAGTGCTGTTGGTCATTTTGCATTTGTTGGCTTTTTCTGTATTGGGTCAATACCCATGTGTATTATCTGAAGGCTTTCTTTAAGGCCGATCTAAATGTCTCACTTATCTCTCAATTTGCCCGAGTCCCTTAAGAAGTAGAATAGTATTTTGCTCATACCACATGGCTGACTCAATCCTCCACACGCCACTAACTTGACTATGGAGAACTCAACGTACTGACTCATTTGCCATACTCGCTGGACGTGTGCTAGTTAAAAGCCCAGACACGTGTTTCGCCGATTTTGGGTGAAGCTGCATGGCGTAGCTGCGAGGGATTAGATTCATCTGGGGGTCTTCCAGCATCTCCCATGTGCATTCTGGTATATACTCCAGTTTTTAGTGTTGCCCTTTCCAGTTTCTTCATGTGCCTTCTCCACTTTATACTACAGTTTTAGATGTTGAGTTTTTAAATGTTATCAGCGACTAGTGTGTGCGCGCTTGGATTAAATTCTCCCACACAAACCATCTCGGTTTTGATCCGCAAATCGATACGCATATTTTCAGCGGAGTAACTGCGTGGTATTCAGATTCTGCCAACGGGTAGTCAGTGGTATATGAATCCTTAACTAGCCGTTTGCTAGGCACTTATGGACACGGTCTAACTATCCGAAGGCATAGACTGACAACGGGCCACAGGGTTTTTACGCCATTGAGTCTGCACCCACATGTCATTTGACGTTCGATTCCGTTTATCGTGAGCATCTGTGGCGAATAATAGAACTAGATGATGTGTCGGCCAAAATCCTTGCCACGATCAAGGCGTGCCATCATTCCACCACCCCACGGGTTCTCCCCCAACCATCCGATATCCAATCTGGTGTTCGATAAGGTTGCATCCTGTCGCCAATTCTGTTCAATCACGCCATTGACTGGATTCTCGGAAGGGCCCCACACAGTTTTAATGCTGTTGAGTTCCCACCCGGAGGCCCGCTGTCTGATCCAAACTACGCTGACGATATTGTCATGCTATCCTCAAGCCAGTATGATCTAAGGCGTGTGGTGTCACGGATGAGTGGAGTCGCTCAATCCGCCGATTCATCCATAAACACTGGGAAGATTAAAGTGTTTTAGATCTGCATCCCTGTCCAAGAAAAGGCGCCCTTCCGGATTAATGGCCGTCAGCTTAAAGATGTGGGTAGGTTTAAATACCCGGCGCGGGGTTGCTGCCTTATAGTCAGAGTAAAGCCGGCATCGTCTCTCGACTCGATGCTACCTGCCAGATTTTTACAATCTTTTGAAGTACCTATGAACCTGACGCGACTTCTCCACCGCCAAAAAGATCCGTGTGCACCGTGCATTCATCCGGCCAGTCCCCCTATACGGCTGTTAATGTCGGGCCGTGCTTCATGTTTGACCAGCGCTACATGAAGACTATCCTTCGGGTGATGTGTACCAATTTCGTCTTTAATGAGATAGTCTGCGTTCGCCGCGACATCATCGCGAGGATATCTCAGTCCATCCAAGAAAGACGACTGAGCTTGTTTGGGCGCCTTCTTCGTCGTCCATCTTATGAGCTCAATATTTCTGCCCTCGATCCGTCGTCGTTGTTCACATGAAACCTTCTAAAAGGAGGTTAACTCGAAACCTTACTCTAAACGGTCCGTCAAGACTGGATAGGGGTTCTTGGAGCTTCGACTTTCGGTCTCTGGCGCTCCGGTCGAGCTCACCAGATCCGCTGTCACAGGTCGCCAGGTGTGGAGCGGCAAAATCCGCGACACCGCCAGGACCGGGTAGATCAAGCATGGACACAACTGTGCTAAGCACAAACACTAACAACCCGTCCTTCCGACTGCAGGTATCGCTGTCGACAGAGTACCCGTGAACGAGTGCATTTCGCCAATCCACATTCGTGACACCCAGTTTAGCAACGGAAGTCCACTTTTGTGAACGCAAAAACGAAGCCTCCACCATTCTGCCGGTTTCCTGCCTGTTCCTATATCAAATTTCGCCGTACTAAACTTTCCATAGGTTTGAATACGTCGAATAGCAGCATTGATTCAGCGTTTTCGACTACCCGACAACTTCACGTTACGCTGTAACATTAGTATGAACCCCAGATGTTTCTCTGGCTCTTACCTCCTTCCGCCCACTCATTCGGTCTCTGCACCCAGGCCTCCTAACACGGTCTGCTTAGGTTGTTTTCGCCTTGTATGCGCGTCATTTTTTGCAACTACCGTTAGTGGATTTCTTCTCACTGTTCGTCTATCTTCTCCCGTCCACATGTCGGTGCTCAACTTCATTTATTTTAAAATGTTTTATTTTTTTCTCCCCTTATTGTTGTGCTTTCTCACAGAACGCCCATGAGTCTCTTCGTTAGTCCGTCGCCAGTCGTCAAGCGCCTCATCAGCTACATCAAAGAGGGCTCTGACAAGGAGGAAAAGTGGAAGGAGAAAGCCGTCAAGTCTCTGGTGAAACGGTTAAAGAAGGGCAATCAGTTAGATGAACTTGAACGCGCGGTTGCCACGCAGGACAGTTCAACGCGCTGTGTCACCATTCCACGCTCACTGGATGGACGGTTACAGGCATGTCTGTTTTAACATTATATCGCGATTGCTTCTTGTTACGACAGTGGTCATACTATACTCCCCCCTCCTTAGTCCCCCCCATTGCTTGCTCTCTGGGATAGAACCTCACGCATGTTCATCTAGCGACCTCTTATGTGACCGGCAAAGTGGGCTCCACTGTTGCCTCAAGCCCAAATGTGGCGTGTGTGACCAACATTCAGGCAACCGGAAGGAGGAATGTATGCGAGAGGATCACCTTAGGTGAGAGTTCGGCTCCAGGAAAGAGACTGGAACACTGCACTCGTGTCCGACTCAATTACTAATAGTATGTTCTTCAGAAACTCAATCCAGTACTAGCTGTAGAGCTTTGGTCCACATAGGGGATCACCAGTTTCATGACCTCAATGGGTGACATCAAGAATAAGTGGAAATCTCAAGAGGACTTGGGGACTTAAAAAAAATCTGCCAGATACTCACAGCCCGAAGACGTGAAATTAATTTTTTTTAAAAACCCAGGACGCTTATGTCGGATAGTCTCGAGAGAGGAACCCACAGCCTTTGAATCGAAACCTTCACTGAGGTATCATGTAATTCGAATGAATCATTTGGTTATTTGAACAAACGGAAACAAAATCGAGACCCGAATCCTTGTCTAAAGGACAATTGGAGAAACTAATTCACCGAAAATATGGACAAAGCGACCGCCTTCTCAGATTTTCTTTAATTTCGTTAACACCGAAGAACCTGGTTTTGCGAATCGCAACGTTTATTTCCAGAACCACTCACGTAATTGAAATTAGTGGGTACAGTGTGCGCCGACTTGTAGAAAGCTCTCCTGGGTATTCTACTCAAACGACTGATATTTAAACGACGCCAAATGGATAATTCAGAACCTTCTCAAACGGCCGTCGGCGTTTTCTACAGGAAGACTTTAGCGTCTGTGTGTATTGCTGATGCCTAACGGGACTGGGCAATTGTTCATATAGGCGTTCAGTAGGAAGTCATTTTCAGCGCGATCCTGTTTTTAATGTACAGGAACGGCTGCCCAAACAGCTGGGACTACGAAAGATTGAGGTTCGCTCCGTCTCAAGTTATGACGAGGATGCGCAACAGTTGCAGAAGAATTTGGATTGGCTACAACAGTAGTGTGATTAATAACTAGTAAGCTAAGATTTCCACAAATGTCAGTCTATCCGTCTTTGATCTGATTACGGCAGAAATGACCCTTGAATCTCGTTACCACGTCGATAATCATCAACCCGAATGAGTTAGGAGATTTCGGGGTGTTGACTACTTAAGCCGTCAGACTGTCTCCTCACTTCGCACATGTGCCGGAGAGGGCGATGAGGGTCTTCAATGACGATCAGTAGGCTGTTTGTCGATTTCGGCGTACGGTTTTCTTTGGACTCATATTTTGAGCATCGATTTGTCCAGCTTTAGCATGGCGTGGCGTCCCCGGCTGAATCAGGGTTACATTCATTCCTTTGGATGATGTATAACAGTTATCGGCGAAACCCGTCTGCGGTTTAAAGTTCGCACTAACTTGGAGGCGACCAGGCGGTATTAGACTCTTTTTCACTTTTTATCCCTCTCGTGTCTCTCGTGTGGTTGTTTTGTAAATCCCGAAATGAGTGGACTGCTCTTTGCATCGGCTACCTTTTCTAACCGACACAGACGACGCACCGTCGCGCTCACTAACTAAATTCGAAACTCAGAACACAACTAACTCGAAATGCAGGTCAACAGCAGGGCGAGAGCGAGGACGGTTACCTGCACGTGAGTTATTTTATAGTGATAGCGGACTTGCGTAGCGTCCACCGCATTCTCTCTTTTCCCACCTAGTCTCAAGACACAGTCAAGAAGACCGGAAACGGGAAAGTTACGGCGAAAACCCGCACCTGGGGTGTACCATCACACCCCCTGCTCCACAGCAAAAAGTAAGGGGGTGGGGCGGGGGCGGAACGGATCCCAACTGCCGTGTAGTGAACCGGAAACTGGGCCTGCCACCGCGCACCCTAATGTTGTGATTTGTTGCGGAAGCGCATTCCCGGTGAACTCCGATCTGGCCCCTGTGTTGGTCCAGCGCATCTACCGCGCGTCACACAGGCACGCAGACAATGCCGTCTGACGCAACAGTTTTCAGGCAAATACGCTCTCTTTCGTACGACGGCTGCTGCCGTCCGTTTCGTTTATGTGCAAGTCCGGGACGGGAGCACACGCACACACACACACGCACGGCGCACCCTCCCTTCCGGCCAATCAGTCGCCGTCCTTGTACCAGCTCCTGCTCATTTGCTGCTCGGAAACACACGCACGCGCCAGAAGACTGCTGTTGCTCTCGGACGCGACGGCGCAAGCCGACCAAAAATAGCTCGCCCCACCTCCTAGTAAGGTTTACTTGGGCCGCCTGTCGTGTGTTTGTGTACATATATACATATATGTGAGGAGAAAAGGCGATCTCGGGAACCATAGTTTTACTGTCTTGACGTTTCAAAAGCATACAGCCTTCCATCGTCGGAGGTGAGTGTGTTATCGCGCCTCACAGCATTTATAGGTGGGTGACAGTCATGTCAAGACGGGTTTTTCTTACGTATGAAGTCAGGGCGGCAGGGAGGAAGTGTGTTTGTTTGTTGGCCTAACAAATGACCCCTCCTCTGAATGAAATTAGGAGGTTCCTGGACTGTTGGCGGAAGGCGCAAGTCCTGATTGCCTGCACGTCATCTTTCCTAAGGCACGCGTATCCAATTCTGCGTGTCGATTGATGCATGCGCTATCAGAACGGATGGCCTCTAAAAATTCACGGCCCTATTTGGATGAGCAGACACCTACAATGCGAGTCCTGTCTCAGGCGAATTTGTGTCCCGTTTCCAACGTATGCATGGCAACTTGGGACAAATGGTCGCGCCATTTTACGGCCAACTAATGTGCGTGTATTCGCGTAGAGGCCGATTTCCCAGTTTGAACACAGTAAACTGCATTACAGGTGTTGCATGATATCTTATAGACGACTTCCTTCTTATCTAAATAGCTAACCCTATCCTTAGGGTGTACAAGCTGGCTACGAAGTGTAGTCGTCGGCTTGACCGCCACATGTATTTGGTGCTGCCTCAGGTGTCTTTCAAATAGTTCGGACACATTCTTAATGTACGGAAGTGTTCGCCAGTTTTTTGGTTTGGGCGCCTGATCAGAACAATCTAGTTCCTTCTCTTCTTCTTTTAACTCCTGTCGTCGCATGCATCTGTGTACAAAATATATAGGATACCCGTTCTGGGAAAACAGTTTGAACAAATACTTCAGCAGTGAGTTCTTGCTCGGTTAAGGAGGCTGTTCACGGCACTCCGTTTGTGAGAGATCGGGTGATTGCTCTCGTAATGCAAAAGGACATCCGCGTAGGTTTCTTTGCGGTAAACCGATTTGTCCAGTTTTAGAATATTGCCTTCAGGCGTGGCGTGTGGTTGTTGGCCTGACAAATTACTCATCATCTAAATGAAATTAGGAGCCCTCTGGGCTGTTGGCTGAAGGCGCAAGTGCCGATTGCCTACTTGTCACCTTTCCTAAGGCACGCGTATTTACTTGGTTAGTGTCTTACCACGTGCCCGGCTCGAGTGAAGGTGGGCATGTAGCTCCGGTCGCCGGGCAGACCAGTCTTTGGTGTTGTTTAACGACTAACTGCACAGGTTGCGCCAATGACTACTATGCGTACAATAGTTTTACGTAATCTGGCCGGGAATTTGGTGGTATATTGCACGTGTTTGTGTGTGGCGGAGTGGGTTGTGAGGCCACAATCTGTCACCACGTCAAATCAACGCATTCCTCGCGAATAGTAAATCTGGTGCGCTTAAATCACCTCGACGCTCCAGGACTCGTGGTTAGGAGGACTGCTAACTGACGGGGCAACTCGGTTAGGACTGAAAGTCGGGCTGAAATGGTTTCTTCCTAATGTGATTTTCATGCCGTTCTGACCCCTGTGGGACCTGAGTCGTCGTCATTGTACTCCGGTGCATCTGGTGTGTGCACCAGCTCGTGTGGACGAGCTGTTTGCCTCTGCCAACTGCTGCGCTCGCTCTCACCTACGACCGCCTTGATGTTGTCTTGCCACTGGAGCCAATTGGGTGGGGCGGGGAAAAGTGCAGTAGATGCGCCGCAAGTCTGCCGCACCACCAAACTAACTCACGCGTCCACTCCGTGGGTCACGCGGTGGGTGTTATTGCTGATGGCGGTCGAACTGTCGGCGGGTTACTGGCCAGTGACTTGTCTCGCAGCTGTTATATCCGTTGGTTCAACAGTCATTCGATCTTTTTTCGTTAGACCGCTAATGCTGGTCAGTACAAGTAGATAATGGAGAAAAGGATTCTGCCATTGTACAGGACGGGCTGCGGTGCACTCCTCACAGGGGATGTCCCGTTCAAACATTCAAACCAGGTCCGGCATCCTGTCGTCATTCAATCACAATCCTAATCCCACTGAACTTGAGTTTACGGGACCTCCGCTACGACAGTCTGTCTATGTAGATGTCACATCATTCGTGTGCCCAAGGGACACCACTCGCCTAGTACTTGCTCTCCATTCTCCGAAATTCCCTCTCTGACCATCTTTCCTACGAACGAAAGCACAGTCGCTCACGAACAGAACTAGTCCATTACGTCCATCCTACTCGTCGGTTGAAGTAGTTTGGTCTTGTGTCGCGCTGATCCAACGGAAAAGTCGTGCGAGATGTCACCTTAGCGGTTCAGGCTGACGACGGCGTCCAGATGGTTACCCGGGGTCGTGGGTTGGTGTGTTGCGAGTTAACCTCAAATCATTGCTGATCCTGAGGTCTTTGGTCTGCTATCTTAGTCAAGTTATCAGCTCCCGTTCAATTGAACATAGTTATGTAAAATTCACTTGAACTCCTTCAAATAGTTGGTGGGGTTCGGGATTTTTTGTCGGTGTCCCGTCTTAGTGCAGTGTTTCATGAGTCCTGATCAATTGTATGGTGCAATTACCATTTCCTATTTCCAATATAAATATGTAACCTTTTAAAGTGACCCATGTAGTCCTTACGATATCCACTGGTAGAGGTGTGTGCCCCCCCCCAAAGGGATCACGTGATAGATGCGCTGAGCCAACACGGGGGCCGTGTCGGATCCTAGCAGGCGTTATCAGAATGCACACTATAACAAATGCCAACATCTTGGGGTGCGGTTGCGGACCCAGTTTCCAGCAGACTTCGCGCACATTGGGACCCGTGCGGCCCTCCCCATTGTTGTTGTTGTCGGTTAAAATCCTGGTCATTTGTTGTGTTAACCGGGGGGGGGGGGGTGCGGGGGGGAGCGCCAAGCTGTGGACTCGACCGTGCCATCCGCCTGCGCCCTCCCCCGCCTACTGTCTTCTTGATTCTGTCTTGACGCCGGTCCCAGGCGGGATGGGGAGAGAGTGCGGTAGATGCGTTACAAGTCTACTATCACTATAAACTAATTCACGCGCAAGTCACCGTCCTTCTTCATCTCGCCGTGGAGCGCGTGGTGGCCATCCTTGGCAACGACGGTTGGCATCTGTTGGTAGAAGGGTGCAAATGTTTGGTAGGAAGGACCCGTCTGATGGTCATGTTCCTTGCACCGCTGCGGTCGGGGTGAATAAAACAGTACAAGCGTAACGTTTAAAAGGACCTTCCTGACAATCTTCCAAAGATAACTGAAATACACCGTATTGCAACTAGTCAACTGCATGATGTCTGATTATACATCTCAAAATGGAGTTATGAGGGTCAATTTAACTGTTTTTGTTTTTGCAATATGCAGTTGGCTACGGCAAGTAGGATTTCACCTGGTTCCTCGGATAGGGTCGTCAAAATAATTAAGGTTTCCATACTTTCGCATATTGAGAGGCCAGTCACCGATTAAGAAATTGAAGCATAGTGCACAACATATATCACAAGCGTACCATTTTTTGCTCATCAGGTGCATTTTTCTTCCGTGAACTTCCTGTGTGCTTTCTGGCAACGGTGGAGTCCGCTAGGTTTCCCTGGAGTCCTTGAAAGACCTGTGAATATTTTCCGGCATTCACTGTTCCGGCCAGGTTCCTCGGGACAATGTGTTTCCCACTGTTTTTTTTTCTATCAAAACCGTCAAAATAAGACAGATCTTGAGGGTTCTTGCCTATTACAGGGAATTCTCGGACCTTCTTGTTATTCAGATAGCGGTTTGCGTCGTATTCTTCAAATCATATAATTTTACAATGGAATATTCGATGAAAGTAGGTGCTTACGACGGAGGCTGTGTTGATCAGTAGAAAAGCCGCCAATAAGTCATTTCCTTAAAAGTGTTTTGCTATGGAACTTCACTGACGAATGCTCACGTCAATCATCATGCTCGGAAGCAAAGTCAAGAAACATTTTGCGCGCCTGTTCGCTTCCCCGCCGGACACTGACAGTTTTTCTGCCGCAGGCGAAAATATGATTTTAAGCTCACATTGACACCATCCTCCTCAACGCCTAGCTTTAGGCGACTTTCTACGATGATTAGTGCGGTTTAGGATGACTATATAAGTAGTAAAATAAGGCCTGTGGCCGTTCTCTTCTTGAATTGCGTGTCCGCAGAAACTAGACCGCCTAAAACAACATGGCAGCTTGGTGTAGGACATTTGGAATGTTTACGTGCGCCGCTAATTTGCCGATGCGCTAAAACAAAAGACTGCGTGTAGGCGTCAGGGCGGCTTTTTAAAGCATGGGGCTGCGCATATTCGCAAATCGGAATGCTTAACTAGGAAGAGGATACTGCTTATTTTTATCAGTGTGCCTATTTCTGTCTTGCCTTATCGGCGTTTCCGCATCTGAAGAATCCGGTTTTTTGGTTGACGAAAGCTGTTTTGGTGCATTTTTAGCTTATGGTAATGCTCTCGGCTAGAGGAGCACACACTACTGAGCACTTATTACCAATAGAAATCATAAGAGTGCGTTGATTTCCGTCCAACAATTGTAACCCCCTCTGTATGGGAAAAAACCTTTTCAGAACGCATTGAGCTAGTAAGTTAAATGCACATCTTTCTGGTGTCCCGGCCTGACCATCAAGTTGTCGGCCATCAAGTTTCAGGAGTTGCGTTCTCCCCTGTGTTTTTTCTAGAAAAAAATATGTCAAAAATTTTATTTGATGACCTACCTGTCGCAAATTGCGTCAGCGTTCAGAACCTCTGATGCTGGGGTTTCCTACCTGCAGTATGTGCATGCCACCTGAAGACGTTCTTCTTCGTGTCCCTACTAAAAGACGTCTCAAATCGCTCAAAATATCTGCAACAACTGGCATGCGTTGTCAGCAGGATATTAAAATGATACATACTTGGGCGGACGTCTTTTTTTAGTGAAAAACGTCCGAAAAAAGCCTGACTGTCTACACCTGACTGCTTGTCTATTTCGCCCAGGAATATTTCTCCTTTTAGTTATCTGAAAACAACAGAGACTGCCTACTATTTATGAAGCCGCCTCTTCTCTATGTTGTTATTTTAAGGGGTTGGAAATATTTCTGATGAAGAATCGGCGTGTGAAGGTATTAGAATTAGCCTGGGATCGTATTGCTGGCTTAGTGGTATTGCGATTCACCTTCCATAGTGTCTGCTTTTTAGCGGCCCTCCTAGGAACTTCCTGCGTCCGGTTTCATTGCCTTCTGAAAGTTTTTTGCCAACACAGCACAGGAGAGGCTAGTTTATTTTCGGATGAAAAACGTGCCCTGATCGCTCATTCGGCGGGCTTTTCGATGTTATGCTAGAGGGAAATGAGTATTCGTATCCCAGGGCATGAGCTGGAGGCAGGATAATAAAGGTCAATCGTCGTGATAGTAGCCATATTTATCTGATGTTTTTCAGACTCTTACTCTGAATTTAAAATATTACCCAGTTTCCTGTACAGCCCAGTCATCGCTCTGTCGGCGTCGGCAGTTGCTGCATCTTTTTCGGTTGTTAGCATGTTCAACCCTCGGAGTTGCTTGCATTGTCCGAATCACTAATATTTGTCCCTTTGGATCAGCTGGCAAATACGACTCCCTGCGCGTTCCGCCACGCTAAGGTCGCACTTATATCTCGCTTGTCTTTAACCGAGTCATTTTGCGACTTTTTTAACATCCGGTTGCGTGGTGATTGCAATATGGCCTGTTGGCTTTTCGATTATGCTTTTTCAAATTCCATTTTTAAGGTCTGAACAAAGTTAATTAGTCTTCTCACAGACATTCGAGGGATCGTCGTTTTGGCTTGTAGTTTCGTGGGAAACTGTACCTCATCAGGGTTGCACGGTTCCCATATTTTTTGATCGAGGACTCACCTTGTGCAGACTCAAACGCCCTTCACTTACTTGGTACGCGTAGTCGCTGAAACCTGTTTCCTCATCTGTGAATTCATGCAACTTTGGAATGCATTTCGACTATGCAGTCCATCACGCACGGACCCAATAGTTAGGCGAGCATTAAACCCGACATACTTTTGCAAGCCGTCCAGGAGGTTGCAAATCACATTTTTTTTATTCCAAATCAAGTAATTCTATATTTTAGCCGCGTTTTAAAAGGAGTTTGCGTCATTTTTTTCTCGGAAACCGAATAAAATGTCTGCGCTCATCGAAGAAATGTCAGAAGAATGTGTGTTACCCATATCGTAGGAGTATATGGGATTGTAGAGGTTTCAGGAAAGGTCGCAATTAACCTCGGTCTCCTGTTTACCGTCTACGCTTTGGTACGTAGGTTATGTACGAGGGCTTAGGTGGATGTTTAGCAAGTTTTAACGTACAGTAGCTTTTCATATATTTCTTTCTTACTTTTTCAGCGCCCCCCTCCTCCCTACCCGTTGACCAGGCAGTTCTGTCTGTTTGAAAGATTGGCTCTGGGGTTCGGTAGACTTCTAGGTTCGCCCTATTTCTCAATATATTCACCAAAAGCGCCGACGTACTTGTTTTAACTTACGTGAGTCTGTTCTGTGCCACAAAAATCGGGGCGTTTCGTCATGCTCGTTTGACTACGTGGCTGTCGTTGATCGTAGCGGGACGACGCCTGGCGTCAGGCTGGAAGCCCTGTGAAAGTCATATGAAGCCGGGTCTGACCAGGAATAGGGTCTAACTGTCTCGCCGAGTCGCCTTTTTAAGCCCTTAGCTGTGCGGGTGAGGGGGGACATTGTCGTGATGACATAGTGAGGGCTGGCCCACGGCTGACCTCGCCAGAGCGTCTGAGTCAGCTTACTGCTTACCCCCCTCCCCCTCCTCTTGCGCTGGACTTGTGCATCGGCAGGGCTTAGCCAACTTCTACCATAGAAAATCGTGTACAGGGTTTTGTTCGCGCTGGGTAGCACTTGAAAAATCTCCATCTCTGCAGAAGTTGGTTTCGCCGGGGGGTGAGCGAATTTGGTTTAACGCCACAGTGAGCTTCTGAGGTGTTGAGAGGGGGGGGGCGTATCTGAAAATACTGTAAGGATAGGTTGTGTAAACCCACTTCGTTTAGCGTGTAGGTGATTACTATATTTATTTTAGAAGGCCTTGTTCTCTTCATTCATTCGTAGCCTCAGGAAATTCCCCTTTGTGTGTTATCTAGCACTTTGATATAACCGCTTGCACCGAGTTGCTTCAGTCTGACTTTTTAGTGGCAAATTGTGGCATGATTTTCTCTCTCCCCCTCTCTCCTCCTCCTCCTCCTCCTCCTCCCCTCTTTGTCTTACTTTTATTTCCCCAATGCAATTGCATTGCCTTTCGTTGTCGATTACTTACGCCATGACTTACTTATTCTTTCCGGAAGAGTAGTTAACCCTTTTTGTGCCATGTCGGTACTCACCTTGCTCTGCGTGCTGCAAAGATCGTCGGTTGTGTTTTGGTTTATTTTGCCTCGGTTGGAACACAAACGCTCTGCTTTCTTGATATCTCTGAACAATTTCTGTTCTCGAGCGCGTACGCCTGACTTATTTTTTTCGAGAATACTTGTGCACAGTCCCTTTCCTAAACAATAATAAGACAGTTAAATTTAGTTGAGAGGTGGAGTTGCACAACCTACCGTTGCCGAAAATACTGTACTAACCGTCCTTGAATTTTCAGGCCTTTTTCAATATCCAAACAACTCGAACAACAGGAATCAGGCACCCTTTTCGTCGCCCTATCTTCCTACCTAGAGTGCTAATCATTAGGCCGCATTCTCCACTTAACCGTCGTTATTGCGCGTTGTGTTTGCTAAGCGAATATTGCGTCGGGTTACGACACCGCCTTGCAGGCTACTCTGTTCATCCTCTCTCTCCCCCGCAACCATCAGTATTTTGGTTTACCAATCTCTCTCTGACAGTCGTGACTGGGATCTTTTTCTTTCTGCTATCAGCCTCCGGAATTCAGTTTGCTGGTTAACTTGCTGCGCATCTGATTATCGCACGTAAATCACGAAGTCCGGAATGGCCTACCTGTCAGGCTCCAGTACGCATCCTCGCCCCCCCCCCCTCCGTGCACATCGCCATCTGTGGTTCACCATCCGCTATCTCCGGATGTGGCTTCGTTGCTTATAGATGTCACGTTGGACTTTTGAAAAGATGAACCCTGGTTGAGGTCGAAGGTCGTCTCGACTTGGGTTTGGGGATGAGGCTGGTTGGGCAAGACCGATAAACCAGAAGAGTCCATTCCATTCTTCCCTGCGTTTTTAGTAACGTCCCCGGAAGTAGGAATAGCCATGTTTCGAAGGCAATCTGATGCACACCTCACAATGTTGAGTCAGCTGTAACGTTGGCTGTCATTTTCAGCAGATATTTGCTCCGAATCTGGGCTTCACACGTTAACTGTGGACGAGGTTGTCAGCTCTGAAAGTCTTTCGTAAGGGATCTTTGATACAGACATCTTTTGGAGCATATCAATGTCACAGGAGACATTAAGACCAACAGTCTGTCACCCTGTTATCATAGTACTGTTGAATTTAGTTATTTACCATTCCTACTTTATGCACGGCCCTCCGATACCGGTTGCGCTGCAATTACGCCGGGCTACAACGAGGCCACATTGACTCGTTGCGCGCGTTTATTGAGCTTTGTCGGTACTATCATACGTGCATGTGACACCCAGTAGACGGGGGCTTCCATTTATTGTCGGCCCCTACGCCCCGTTCCATCACCAGCTAGTAGACGGGCTCGGGGGCTTCGACTGATGCACGAGGTACGTAGGGAAGAATGCAGTCCATACTAACGAGGGATAAATCTTCACGGCAAATCAGCACACATCTCACTGTAACGGTTCGACCGTCGATTCCGACGGTGTCTACTGTGTGCTGCACAAAAGGGCGAAGCAGGGACGGTGAATTGCGTGTGAATTAGTCCATACTGAATGTAGACTTGCGCAGCATCTGCCGCACTCTCTCCTCCACATTCCCCACCTTGACACGGCGTCAAGACCGAGTCAAGGGGACCGGAGGCGGGGTAGAGCGCAGGTGGCGTCTCACTATACACAGTCTAACGTGCCAACAGTTGTGGTTTAGGAGGCTTCCAACTGACGTAGCAACCCAGTCCTGCCCAAGACTCTGGGTCGGATTGCAGTAGTTCCTCCTTAATGTGACTTTTATGACACTCACTTATGTGGGCGGACCATGACTCCCCTGACTGGAGCCTAGTACATAACTTTAACTCCCCTCTTACCCCTCAAACCCGTGTTCGCTTTCGGGTGATTAGGTGACCGTGTGATGGAAGAGCCTCCTATTACCTAGTTTCTTTTTCTTTCAACAGTCTAGGTGAGAGGGCATGCGACTAGTGAGGATGCGGTGAGAATGTGGAAGGGTTAATAAGCACACTTCAAGCTTACTCATGGCACAACTACTGCCTAAAAACTCGAACGTACGTCTCTCTGATGCCCTGTCACTCACCAGTGCGCCTACCAGCGTTCACTGTGGCGTCTCTGATGGGCGTTTCCGTTTTCAGTACTACTATCTAAGGCGTGTATGTGCAGTCGTGAGCACATGTCTTTCAGCAGTCTAGACTCTTCTTCTTCTTCTTCTTCTTCTTCTTCTTCTTCTTCTTCATCCTCCTCCTCCTCCTCCCCTCCTCCCCCTCCTCCTCCTCCTCCTCCTCCTCCTCCCCCTCCCCTTCCCCCTCCTCCCGGCCCTTGTAATTGACCTGACCGGCGACGCTTCCGTCTCTGCATTGCAGGTGGCACAGAAGAAGGGCCTGCCACATGTCTTCTACTGCCAACTTTGGAGATGGCCCGATCTGCACACACAACACGAACTGCGGCCTGTGGAGAATTGCAACTACTCGTTTCAAGCCAAGCGTGATGAGGTCTGCATTAACCCATACCACTACAGACGTATTGAGAACCCAGGTAAGCCTCTGTGTGGGCTGTCTTGCCATCGGAACATGATGAGCGTGAGATTAGTGAGGTCAGATAGGCGCTGCGCAAGTCCGCCGCACGCGAACAAATTAGCACATGAGTCACTGCTGCGTGCTCCTCGTGCGTAAGTGTACCTGCCTGTGCGTATTGGGAGGTTGTAAGTGGTTGCATTATGACCCTGTTTGTTTGACCCTTGCCGCGTCGCGACAGAGCGAAGAAACCGACCCCTGCACTCTGTAACAGCAGCGTGGGCTACGCCCATGTTGAGACGAGTGAGCTGCATGCATGTTTGTGCACGGTAATTGACATCTCAACTAGAGCATGAGGGGTCTTGAAGGACAGGTCGGGGTCGGCGGGGTGTTTGAGACATCTCATTTCGACTCCAGGCGCCTCACCTGTGCTAAGTTAGTGAACTCCTGCGTACGCATCTGATGGCATTCCTCATGCCTGATTCGGCCCGCCGGAGATTCATCACACATCACCAAATGACCGTTCTTCATTGCAGTTCCCAGCAAAGTTGAACCAGCTGGTGTGCCAACGCGGCAGACTGAAGACCTGTGGGACAGCCGTTTATCGTAGGTCGAGCTCTGTTTGCGAGCAGCTGTGTGGTCGCTCGTTGGATACATGGTCGAAGAGAGGATTTCGTAGAATGGGGCGCAAATACCATCATCAGGGTACAGCCAGGAAAGTTGTGTTATTTGGGCACACGAGCTGTATCACGCATCTCCTTTCTACGGAGATGCGAGAAAGCATACAGGAGCCTCGTATGCTTTCAGATTTGTCTGCGGACTGATCGCGTTTTCATCTCAGGGATTGGGCAAAATCAGACGAGTCTAATACGCACAGGGCAACGGGCTCGTGGCCCAGTGTTTAGAGGCGTGGACTTCCAACGAACAGGTTGTGAGTTCGAGCCTCGGGTGTTCCACACCTCGGCTGACGACGGCTTATAAGCCAGAAATGGCCATTCCGGTCTCCCTTGCCTTTGTCCGTAATAGCATATTGCCTATATCATGCGCCGCTGTGCGGCTGCTTGTTGGGCTCTAGAGAGAGCCCGTAAGGCACAGCGGAACGAATGAGTTCCGTAAAAACGATCGGTGAGTGCCTCCTACCATTTAGATTACACAGTTACGGCAGACGCCGAAGATGTCATTCTTCCCTTTACACAGACTTTGGCCCACGTTTCGCTTGGATCAAAGGGGGTGTGTTTGATGGCATGTCGTCATGCGGCCTGACCGACTGCGAGGAATTTCGATGGACGATGTCAAAAGCACGGAGACTGTCCAGGAAGCAGGTCAGGGCGGGGTCTACGGTAGCAGTAGCCGTGTCTGTCTGAAACGGCCCGCCGAAATTCGCATTGTTAGCGTTAACAACTGTGTATTCACTAGAGCACCACCACCATCCCCTCCTCCTCCTCTTCCTCCTCC
>CACRXP010000889.1:97290-108618 GCA_902702965.1 Spirometra erinaceieuropaei | reverse complement strand
CATCATCTCGCTCATGAACCGTACAGTGAGGCGCATTCCCTCAAACACGAAAACATATTCCGCGTCCTACGCACTTGCTCCTCGTTAGCGTTGAAGAACAGAAACAGGGACTTGGTGATCACGTCAGCGGTGTGGTGTAGCTCATGCCTTCCGCCGACTGCGGCTCAAGCCAACTTTGACCATCTTACTATGTCGTTGATAAGGCCCTCAATTTTTACAAGGACTACGAGCGGGGGCGAGTTTTCACGACATACCCAGGACAATGATAAAACCCAATTAACTTTTAGACTGGTTGAGGCAGGAATTCCACCTTGCACGTCGTAATCGTGGTTTGGCAAAAAAGCGCCATCAGACGGCGGGTGGGAGAGGGCTGCCCGACTTCTGGCTCATACTTCCTTTTCTTATGATGAAATGAGTCCGGAGATCTGTTGTTAAGTATTTGGCATAATTGACGACTCCTCTTTTGTCCTCGTCTACCCCTACCACACACGCGCTTGTTCCTCTGTTTGCGACAATCCGGCTTCAAACAACTGACTTATCATTTTCGTGGGAATTTATCTCGGGTATAGGTCTGACCCTCAAAAACCATCTTTGCAGCCCTCAGCTCATACGCACAGTCACTCATAACGGCGAGATTTGTAGGGGGTGTATAAGCTGATTGCCTTAATTTATGATTGACATTTTAGAAATACCCTGTAAAGAGTGAGTATGGTAAGGTTCGAGTGCGACACACACTAGGCGGGGGTTTAATGCAACGTCAGGCATTACGCTCAATCTCATCTCCTGTCAGTTCGCCTCGAACCTGTCGCTGGCATGGGAGGGGGAAGAGAGAATGCATGGTCGATCGGAATCAAATCTAGCGCCTTGATTCCTCGCTATAAACAAACAAGCGGACTTTTAACCTTCAACAGTGTGCTACCAGCCGTGAATTGCGGGGCTCTGAGCAGACAGGCTGGGTCGATCCTGTCTAGGACTAAGAGTCAGGCCTCAATGACCGCAACTGCGCTCCCACTCGCTTTGAAATCCGGGATCCCCCCCCTAGTGAGGCCGCGTGTGGTTCGCGTAGATGTGGCCCCAGCCATTTCGCCCGCGCTCATCTCCATTGCGACTAGTGCGTGGGGGTGTGGGGAGAGAGAAAGACTCATACCTGTACGGCCTGTTTTTTTGTGAATGAGCTCACGCTTAGGCAACCACCGACCCCAGTGGGACTTCTCGTTGAGTAGGTCTGACTGAAAATAAGTTGGGGGAGGAGAAAGGATGAGGAGCAATCCCATCCCACTTCATCTTCCTGGAGTCCTGGCAGCCCGAGCCAAGACCGACATGACGTCGAAGGAACACGTAGACCATCGGCATCTATCTCGAGTCGCCTAAGGCGCCTACGCAGGACTTCCGTTGCCTCAGAGACAATTTCGAAGTGGATGGTAAAATGAATTCTGTGATACTCATTTTAATTTACTTGTCCTGGGCCTCATTTTCGACAGTCAGTATGCCATAAAGCAGCCTGACTCATAGAGACCAGCATTCTGACATCTTGAGTACTGGCAATTGACTAGGGGGTACATGTACGTCGAGTGTGCATTAGGACAAGATAAACGTCAATAGGTTTGTATTCTGCGAGAAAGAAAAGCCATGTATTCTTAGCACCCAAGTGAGCCCATTAGGATGACCGGTTCATGAGACAGTCGATGGCGATGTTTGTAGGGGAGTCAGAGCAATGTTCACGTCCATCTCAGAGTTGACTAGTCAACCTTAATGACCGTGGTTGGCGCCAACGTGCTGGCGGATCATGGAGCCTCGTTGTACGGGACGAATGAACTAGTTGCCTCGACGGTGTTTCACGATGCTGTAGATATGAACCGCGTTCGATGCACGCCTGCAATAGTTGTCCGGACAGGGACTTCCGCGTGACACTGGACGCCTGTGACAGTTTGACTGTTGTCGCCCACTACGTCTACTGTGTGCTGCATAGCAAGGTGGGATCAGACAGGGTGACTTGTGTGGGAGTTAGTCTATAGTGGTAGTAGACTTGCACAGCATCTACCGCACTCCCTCCTCCTCCTTCCCCGCTCGAGCTCAGTGTCAAGACGTAACCAAGAAACTCGAAGGCGGGAGAGGGCGCAGGTGGCTGGCACGGCCGGACCCCCACCTTGGCGTGCCGCCACACCCCCTAATCCACAACGAGCGCTTGACCAGGATTTTAACCAACAACAAAAACAGGCTAGAAAGAGGAGGGTGACACAAGTCACTGAGCAACCTTGCACACGGTCCGTATACCCACGGGGCCGCAAGCGCATCCACCGGCAGGAAGCCAGGTGCCAGCACAAACCAAGCCGTATTGGTGTCATGACAAATAATGCGATTACGACCTTTACTCATATGTTCATCGACCGCTTTTTTTCTGGCAATATTGGGCTTTCATCAACATGTTAAAGCCCCTGTTCTTACGTCTGGTTAGGTTTAAGAAACGCAACCGTCCAGGTACATGCTGGGACAATTTCGCTTGTTAAGACCGTGGTGAATTTAAAAGCAACCCTTTCGTAAGGAGGTCGACACCTTTGCTTGCATTTTTATCTGCGAATAATTAGGTTTGACGCATTGTCACCACTGACAGTTCGGCCGCCAAAAGCGACAACGCCCACCGCTTGCCCCACGGAGTGGACGCAGATGTCACTTGTACATGTAGTCTATTGTGTAACAAGCTTCCGCAGAATCTACCTCTTTTCCCGCAACCTTCTTGCTGCTATGGCAAGGCAACGTCAAGACGCACACACAGGGCCCGTTGTTTACTGACTTTACGGTCTCCGAGCCAGCGTGACTGGCACTCCAGGGCATCAGTTACCGACCGCAACGCTGTGAGACTCGTTGCCGCCATCAATCTCGAACTAACTGTGCTCGTTCCGTTTAAAACGTCATTTATCTGGTCAGCAGCTTACTGCGTGCTTCTTCTCTCTCCACGCGTCTTCCCTAGTTCTGCCCCCAATCATGGTGCCACGATCTAGTCACACAGCAGGCACGTCTGTCAATGGCGAGGGCATGACTGGCTACCACAGGATGAGCCACAGCGGTCTGAGTCAGCACCTCTCGCTTTCCCAACGCGTCGGCGGTCGCCATGGCGGTCTCGGCAGCACCGGTCACCTGGATCGGGCTGCTATGATGCAACAGGCTGGCCCTGGTAGCGTCTCGGAATTCGGTGCCTTCCAGGCGGGTCGCAATGCCTCCCTCGTTGGCAGTTACGGGGACTGCTTGGGTCCGGGTGCCGGACCTGAGTCCTCCTCTCATCTCTCCAGTTTGACGGCCCTGCTCAATTCGGGCCAGCGTGTCAGCGCCGGTGCTGCGGGGCACTTTGATTCACCTGAGGATGCAGAGGTGTCAAGCAAGATGCTGGGTGGCGTGGCACCTCCATGTGTCACTCTGGGCGAGGTAAGTTGCATTCACCTGTGTCTGCATGTTTTTGCCTTTCGGCAGGTGTATGAGGAGGAACGCTTCATTTTCGGATAAAATTTCCGGCGGAAGGTCTCCATGCCAAAGTGAAGACGACCAGACTGAAAAGAAAAGGTCGAAATTCAAATCACCGTCCGTCTGTTTCGATTTCGCACTACTCCATAAATCTTGCCTGCAATGTTTGTAAATTCACGTACGTCGGTAGGTTTGAGGAAGACGTGTTGGACTGGATTCCACAATAAGATCAGAATAAAGTGGGTGGACAATCTCTTCATGTATTCGATTATTGAAGTGTCAGACGATTGCGATATGGTGTCGTACTACAGTATCGGCCAGAAGCAATGGAAAATAACATCCGAAGGATAAGTCCTAAAACGCTGTCCTTTTCTTTAGTAAGACGGCTACAGTTACAGGAGATAAGTAAGAGGGAGCATATGGGTATTTATTAGTTCAAAGAAGGTGAAGGCCCGATCACTGGAGCTCTGTTTTCATTAGATTGAGTTTTTGAACACGTGCGGAAGCCCATCCTCAGAGACCATAAGAGTGCAACATTAAATGAAGTGTCTTTGTAGTCAACCAGTGGGAGAGTTGTAGGTTGAAGAGGAGATAGCGTCTACGATTCGGCTCATTGTGGTCTCACGGCATGGTGATGGCTGCGTTCTTGGCTGGGAAACCACGATTTTTGTAATCGCGCCTTCATCTTCTTTGCAACAAACACACTGGTACTCGTATATTCGCCTCCATTTGGTATTTCCAAGTCTCCAGTTTAAGGGCTGATGGTTGTCTTGGGGACGTAGACATAGCAGGTAATACAGAAGTTTGGCAATCTTGTTAAGACGAAGTTCAACTTGAAGGCCACCACAAGAACCTGAATAGTAGGACTTCGGTAGGTGAAATGTCACAGTAGATGCCATTGACAGATGGTCTTAGCCTAAAACCATTCTGATCATTTTCTGATAACCGTACGGAGACATGATCCATGCCAGTTTTGAGAAATCGCCGGTCAAAATCACTTTTCCAGGCTGACCAACAAAGTCCCCAGTGTTGGAATCTTGGCACACTTTATCATGCAGGTTATCATGCGTTGATCATCGACGAAGGAGATTTAAGCGGTTCCTTCGTCATATCTCGTCATAGTCTCAAAAACTTAGGTTTCCTGCCTTGGCTGAATGCAGCCATGCAGAAGGCTTAGGGCGGTGACCACTGCGGGCTGAAGACTGAGGCGTAACTGGTCTCTATCGGACAGTCAGTTCTGTCCTTTTCAAGGCAACACCGTGACTCGTTTGGTTTGGGAGTTGCCTTCATCGATCCGGCCTGATGACAAATGGTCGGCGAGTAGGCCTTGCAGCCTCCTCGGTCCTCGCCGTTGAAATTCATCTACATTCATTCATCACCGCCCTCTCAGAGCTTCCGCCTTCTCACTTCTCTCTGAACAGATCTTTGCTTGCGTTTTCATGTCTATTCCTGTTGACACCTTGTAATTTCAAGGTGTCTGCCTCGATTACTTTTAGGCATAAATAGGGATGATAAGAGCCTAGTGTGCACCTCTGCGGTTGTCCTTATCAACCTGTATACCTGAGATCTTATGCAAATGAATTCAGCACACAGGCTTGGCCAAGTCTGCCCAAGTCCACTAATTCGACATTCATGCTTGCCTTTTTGGGCTGTTAAAAAGTTGGAATGAGCGCCTTTTTGTGTATGCATCCTGCAGCTCAATCCTGTCTCGGGTGGAGAGGGCGCCTGAACGGTGACTTCGCAGGGGTCCCTCTGCGGGTAACGATGGAAGTGTTCAGTCCAACGACTGTTCCCCCCAAGGGCGACAAGTCCGGCCTGTTGCTTGAGTATGCATGTAAACTACTTCGATTGCGCCACAAATTTTGACGGAAATGTCAATCAGCTTATCGTAATGACAGGATTTTCGACTAACTGTGGAATCCATTTTGACCTACTGCCTTCTAGTTGTGGGGGGAAGGGAGGTTCTGAGTCTACTGAATATACCCCTGATTTTTCGGGTTTCGTGTAGCCGTAGGGGACTCTTTTTTACCACCTCAATCTGGGTGTTTATTTTACGCTGAAGTCGGGTATTAT
Source organism: Spirometra erinaceieuropaei (assembly GCA_902702965.1). Lineage (NCBI taxonomy): Eukaryota > Metazoa > Platyhelminthes > Cestoda > Diphyllobothriidea > Diphyllobothriidae > Spirometra > Spirometra erinaceieuropaei. The sequence goes on along the minus strand of CACRXP010000889.1, from coordinate 103,089 downwards.
AGTTGCATGTTTGGAATGAAAACCCTGCTGCGTGGTCTCATCGTCGCGTTGTGCTTATAGGAGTGTTTGGCGACATTCCTGTCTGCACAGTCTTGACAGAAAATTCACCTAAGACACTACGGTCCGGCTGTCTCGATCGCACAGCGCGCGCATTCCATCGACTGGCAACGAGGCGGGTGAGGAATTTGCACTAGACGCTCGCGGCTGCCGTCCAACAGCCTTTTCTCTAACGCCCTTTGCGATCGCAGCCGAAAGGACCTGTGTCCACAGCTAAAGGGTAAAGCGTTTGGTTTGGCTCCTTGCGACCAAAAAACCCCGGCACCAGTTTAGGGTGTGTCTGACTGATGAGGTCAAATAAACTGAAAGTGCCAACTTCCGTCATCCTAGTCAGTCTTATTTATTTAAATCATTGAAGACCATTTTTCTCGACTATATTCAATCAATTCAGCTGCAAGTTCCTGTTGCGTATTTCTCGGGATTGATGAATTCACAAGTACAACTCCACTTTGGTAGTCCTGTCAATGTGTCCCCGTGAAAATGGGTGTTGCAGTTTTCTGCTTTGAGGGAGAGCTGCCTCTGCATTCGAGGCAACACAGCGGGCCAGGACTTTGTTTAAGCCACGCTATACTTCCTACGAATTTGGTGGTCTTTACAGCACGCTTTGTTTTCGCCGAAGTTCGTTCTGCCTGACTGGCAGAAAGAGGTTGGTTGACGAAGCGCGTCCTTCGCGCTAGCCCAGACGGCTCTTCAGGTCAGCGTGAGGACACCATGCCTGCAGGCGAGGCAGGCCACGTTGACCAGAGAGAGTTTGTCAACCAGAACGCGCCTACCAGCCAGCCAGCCAGCCAGCGTCAAGGAGTCGCACACGTGCCCCTGCTGTGGCCTGGAACCGACTCACCAGGCGAACTTTTGTTCACTCCTGATGCTTCCACCGGCGGATTAATCCGTCTTAATCATGCATACAAGGCGCTACTGTCCGGCCACCAGTGATCAGCTAACATTCACTGTTAGGGGACGTATTGCCGACAGTGTACGCTGTAGTCGGCAGCCGCTTGCAAACATGGAGAAGAGGGGGGGAGCATGCTTATCGCCCTGATCTAAAATGTCTACCTTATCTTGGCGCCGGATTAGAATGCCAGTGTATTGACTGCCTTCTTATAGGGGTCTTGCTTAAATGTAGGGTTTAGTTTGGGAACGGGGCTATGGACTCGTGTGCTGAAGTTTGCTTTGCCCTAAATTCCGGGGGAGGGGGAGCGGTTAAAGTCAGGGTTAGGGTTAGATTTACGAGGGCTAAGGCGTTAGAGTTGAAGTTGGGACATGGGAATAGGAACCTCCCTGGAATTTAGCGCAAAAGCACTCGTAGTGCGGGGGGAGGTCCACATTCCCACGTCCTACCGTCAGGTCTATTTTGTCCATGAGAATTTAGGGAATCTCTATCGTCCATCGCAGATTTATTGTTTATTTCCCCCAATGCGTGCAGGTTCTAGAACAAGTGTGTTCCAAAAACCAGTTAAGTTTCTGGAAAATTGTACCGAAGGGATGTATGTCGCGATTCCGTCGGCTAAACCGTGAGATGTCGCTTTCCCATTGTTTGCCTTTTCGGCTTCTCGTTTCAGAAAATATCACTGACTTTCAATCGGTTCTAAATGCACGCCTACAAAGTTAGTCGGTTATCGTGGAGATAGTTAGGGAAAGTCTACGTTTTGTATCGTTGTAGAAACGTAAGTCTTCTTAAGATTTTGCACTTGGGCTAGTCGAGGATTCCGATTTGAGAAATGTCCCAGTAAGAAGACTGTCGCGATTTTGCTCGCCACTGGTACATGATTGGAGGGTGAATAGCGAGTAGGGGTGATGTTGGGCTAACCTCTATCATTGCCACTAGGGCAACAAACTCGAATATGTCCTGTTCTTGACACATCTCACGGTTTCTTGTCATGAACGCGACGGCTTTATGCTCCTGCGCGCCGCAGTAAGCCATTTAGCACGCCTCTACTGCTTTCATAAAACATACACGAACGTTCGTCGATTGTCTAGTTCAGCCCCTTTTGAGAAGTAAGAGAAGGTAGCTGAAGTATTTTTAACCCTTGATTGCCTATTGTATAACAAAATCGCCCCCTTGCGCTCGTGGTCGATCGACGTTGTTGTTTTTAAGTTTATTTTTGACCTCGCTGACGTGATTGGCGGTCCCCGTTTCTTGTTTCATCGACTGGAATGTGTAGCTCGGTCATAAAACCTGCTTCAGTTAGTTTTTGCAATGGATAAGCCGTTAACGAGATTCCCTGTTGATCAAGATTCTTCTCAGCTGATGTCTATCTGGATGACCTCATTACTGACACCAGGAACGGCCCATCAGGACGACGGAATATTACCCTGGAGGTAATCCGCCTGGCCAAGAAAATTACCTCGATGCATCCCAGAACGGATTACTTGAGACCTCTGACCCCTGCTCACTTGTGTGGGATCACTGTTATCTGTTGCGTGGGAGAACCCAGACGCCGGAGGGAAGCCTGCCAGTTGGTTTTACTGTCCCTTCAAGAGACCATGCTACTACGCTGCCCTTGCAGCGTCAACAGCAGCTACCGAGGGCGCCAGCGACGACGGCTCTGTTGATTTCCGCTGCTGTGTAATAATGAACACCAGCAGCGACGGCAGCAGCAGCAACAACTGCCTGCCAAGCGCACATGCATCCGCACACCGTCTGTCCATTTATCATGTCAGAGGCCTGCGTGGGTGAACCCGCTCTCGCCCTCTCTCTCTCTCACGCGCCTACGCGGGCATAGCTTTGTGCACTGCTTTTGGCGCCCATTCCTCTCACACAGCCCGCACCACCACCGCCGCCATCCCGGCGGGGTGTGAGGTGTTTGGGAGAAAGGGGCGGGGATGCTGCCGCCGCCAGCGCACACGATGCTTTGGCGATAAGGGGACCTGTCCTGTCTCGCGCAGGGCGCAGTGGTAACTTGCACGTGAATTTGTTTATCCTCTGTAGCAGACTTTCGCTGCATCCTCCTCGCGCGCTCACGCGCGCGCGTTCTCCCGCCGCCCTCCGATGAAGGCGGCGTGGCCGGAGGTGGGCGTGGGTTCAGTGGCCGACAAAGATAAACAGCCCGTCTACGCCTGCTGTCAGCGACTGATGTGACTTATGGCACGCAGCATCTGCTGTACCCTCCCCCCCCCCCACCCGAACCTAGTGTCATGACAGAGTCAAAAAGACCGCAGACGGGAGAGGGCGCAGATGTCGGACTTGACGAAAACCTGCATCTACGCATACGGCCACACCCTTTGGTCCACAACGTAAACTGTGCAAGATTATATTCAAGAGGGAAAAGGGGAGGAGCGGCTCCGATGCTAACAGGCGTTGCGTTGACCTGCAACACCCCCAGAGTTGGCATTTTTTATGGGTGCTCATTCCTGATGACGCCTACCCGACACCGATCAACCCCCCGTGTTCGTCCAGGGTGGCCCGTTTTAGGGGACAACAAACACGGGGTCGGATCTCGCAGAAATTGAGGGTGCCATGTACGCCATGTTAGAATGCAGTCATTGCGGTCTGACTAGCCTTCCAAAGAAAAAGGAGCCCGTTTTTCCGTCCGCCGGCAATCTTTGATCTTCTACCCGACTGGTGACTAAATCGGGGGGGGGATGACTAGTCTGGCGTAGGTGGTTGGCCGTGGTATTTTCGAGCGTGACTGTGTGGCTGGATGCATGGGAACTGTGCGGGACAGGTGCTGGTCGAGGCTCTAGGCCATAGTTGTCTGGCCACATCTCGAAGTTAGATCGTAGGTGTCCGACCGGGCCGATGCGCGATTAGAAATGTGCAGTAGTTGTTACAACAAGTTGGCACGGAGTTTGCAGTACTGGCTGTGCCCCTCTATCGGTGGCCATGAAGATGCCCTGTCAGAACGAAACTACGCTTCACGACCTGTCCTCTCTATCTCAATTTGATCATCCCCGGCGCGTTCAGTAAAATGGGTGTCCGGCTGCCCTTGGGTCCAGCCGCCCTTGATGAACCGAGCTTCAACTTCGTCATTGATTTTGATGGTCTGTGAAACGATGCTACCCAGGAAGACTGGTTCACCACTGCTCAAGGCCATCATCGGTGACAGGCACCGTGAGTTATGGTGCATTCGATAGCTGGTGGTGGTCAGTGTGCATAGCAATTGTCTCCTGCGTGCTGACGATTATTCCGATGTTGGTGTGTCCTGAGGCGAAACCGTCTTGGGTTTCGCTTCATGCCTGCTTCAGTCAGGGTGTTCAGCGCACAGTCGTCAGCGAAGGGCGGGTCATGTATCCTGCTTTGTGTGATGACCTGGTCAAATTGATTTCCCTCGATTCAATAAGTCGAGTCGATCGTCTCGGTGATGTGCCTCTATCAGCATTGCGCAGAGCGCGAGACTAAAGTTGGGGCTGCCTCCTTGCATGTGTCACGCGAGGGGCATCAGCGCCAATCCACTATCCGTGACGGCTGTCATCGTGTCGGCGTAAAGATGTCTTCGCACCCAGATTTTCTCACTGGTTTCCCGGGGGCGTTCTCGGTTCACGGCGTCAAGGGCTTTGGTGACATCTGCGACGACGGTTCTGAGTTGGTCTTTATTTACTGGTCTTTTCCCCGTAGTTGTGGAGCGACGAGTGTAATTTTGGTTGTTTGCCAGTTCCTTCCGGACTCCAAGTTAACTCATGGGAGGAAGTTTTTGTTCTAATTATAAGTTCACATCATTGGGCAGTACTCGGGTGACAACCTACCCATCAGTATTTAGGAAAAAAATAGCCCTTGTGGTTGTTACAGGTTTGTCGATGCCTTTTATGTTTTCAGAGATGGGCAAGCTTCTCCACTCACTAAAAACCACCGCACTTTGTTGATTTCGGCTGCAATCGAGTCGGCTCGCGGTTTCGCCTCTGAACTCCTGTTACACTGCTTCGACTGTTTTGTCTAGGAAGCGCGGGCAATCGAGGTCAGGATTCATGGCTCCCCATTTGAGGAAGTCCGTTGATGTCTTCTTCACAGATTGTAGACGGTCGCCTGAGGATGCACCTGAAGTTCTCGGCTCCATGCTCAGGGATCTGCAATGTATGCGTCAGTGGAGTTTTTTCATCTGAGCCGAACAGCACCTCAGTTCCGGTGCTTTTGGGCCCGTATGCTGCAATTAAATTCCGCCTTTCACCACGACTTGCGTAGTCTTGGATTTCATCAAACCTGGTAGTCCACCAGTTATTTTATATCATCCTCATATTCGTCTACAATGGACAACTGCATTGGGGGAATGCGGCAGTGATGTAGGTCATCCTGAAGAAGGAGACACGATCGCTGGGACAAGAGCTTTATTAGCCTGACGTTTCGGATTCCTGCTCAAACCCATCATCAGAGACATAACAGATACGGTTGTTCATACATAAGGGGCTGCAGTGTTTATAGGATGCAGTAGCCATGCTACCGCATACCTATGAAGGGGAAGATGTGACTATTCATTGGTTTGCGGTAGCATGGCTACTGCAGCCCCTTATGTATGGACCATCGTATCTGCTTTGTCTCTGATGATGGGTTCAAGCAGAAATCCGAAACGTCATGCTAATAAAGCTCTTGTCCCAGCGATCGTGTCTCCGTCTTCAAGACTGCTTCCTGGGACTCGTCTCTTTGCTTCTGTAGGCCATCCTGTTGCTCGTGTAGATCATTTACAGATGGCTTATACCAGTCGTCGTATTTAGTCCGACGACGGCAGTTCGACCGTCGATTCCGACGATGTCCACCGCGTGCTCCACAGCATGATGAGAGCAGAGGCGGTGGCATGCGCGTGAATTCGTTTG
>CACRXP010000889.1:32274-59827 GCA_902702965.1 Spirometra erinaceieuropaei | reverse complement strand
TCGTCAAGGGCTGGGGTGCCGAGTATAGGTAACGACCCAGTCTGTTTCCCTCCCCCCGATCCTCTTACGCACGCCCTTACGCCTGCATGTCCTTTCATATGAGTATTTTATCGCCACACATGATTTTCGCGGCGGAAATAGCAGAAGTAGTAGTAGTAGTAGTAGTAGTAGTAGTAGTAGTAGTAGTAGTAGTAGTAGTAGTAGTAGTAGTAGTAGTAGCAGTAGACCTACGTTTTGGTTGCCTTCCGTGAGTCTATCTTTTGTATCTACCCTACCCTTTTTCTACGCTGTTTTCCAATGACGAGACATGTTCAGAATGACAGGAAATGGGTGAGCACGCGGTGGCTGGCAAGTTTAAATAGCATTCCTCGCATGCCCCGCGTGTGCGGTCATACTTTCATGCTACCTAGGCTTCAGACACAGAGAGGGCGGTCTTGGAGTGCACACAAGTGAGAGTACCGTAACGGTCGTATTAAGAATGGACTATTGCAACCTACCTCCTAGTCCTGAGTTTGACCAAGTTATCTTACCAGTTGGCAACCTTCCACGTCACCGCTGCTGGCGCATCTTTATACTTTCAAAGTGCGTGATTAGAAAAAAGCTGAATTCTAGGGGGGCCAGCTTCTCTCTCTCTCTCTCTCTCTCTCTCTCTCTCTCTCTCTCTCTCTCTCTCTCTCTCTCTCTCTCTCTCTCTCCTCTCATAATTGAGCTTAGCACAAGTCAAGCCGACTGGAGATGGGACTGGGCCTACAAGGTCTCATTTGCTGTCCGGTGCTGTCTTTTCTTTCTTGACTCTATCCTGCCGCAATTATGTCAACCGTCAACTCTGCATTTCCTCACCGTCTCCTTAGGCGACAAACAGTGACCAGTACGCCCTGCTGGATCGAGATCCACCTGAACGGACCTCTTCAGTGGCTGGATCGGGTGCTGAGTCAAATGGGATCACCGAACCACCCCTGCACCTCGGTCAGCTAGAGGTGCGAGGAGCAGATGCTTCCCTTAGGAGTGTGCTGAGGTTAGGCCGCACTGAGGAACCGGTGCCGCCGGTCTCCAACTTCTTCCAACCCTCCTATCGTGCGCGTGAGACCCACTCCCTCTCTCTCCAAGTGCGGACAAGACACTCTCACGTGTACGCACACACGCATATGGACATACTGCAGATTATTTTTGGTCATACAAGCCCACTGGATCTTTTCACCACATGGTCCTGCCCCCGTCAATAATCCCCGCCCCGCAAGCCTCGACTCCTGGGGCTCTTAAAGCCATATTTTTCGCATTTTTATTGTCTGGGACTTTGAGCGCCCTATCCCACTTCTTCCTCTCCGCCCCCCCTCCTCCTCCCGCTGTCTGCCACTGCTGTGAGAACGCCATGCGCATCCATTTGCGCACACATACACATGGACTGTGGTTTCGTTGTGCGTTTGGCAGCATACTAGTTTATTTGCTTTACCCTTTCCCGCGCCAGTTCCGCCCCCTTTTCGGTAGGGGGGTTGCGGAGTGTGTGTGTGTGCTGTGCGCCGCCCTGTTGAGGCCCAGCCGCTGCGATTTCAGCAGATGGGGACTGTGTTGTCCTGAGATTGTGGGTGGGTTGGGGACCGAGAAGCTGGGTGGATCCTCAATGACAATCCCTTCTGTCCATCGTTTTTGGTTTTTATCTTTGCGCCCCCATCATTGCCTTGTTTGTACGATCTTCAGCGCCGCTCTGCGAAAAGGCCAATGCACCCGCCACATGCACTGTTTTCTGACTTTGTGGTAATTTTAATGGACTCCCCCCCTCTCTCTCTCGCTCGCTGTGTTTGTATGTATGCCTTGCTAACACATGTTGCAGTCAGGTATGTGAACAGCAGACTGTGTATTTATTACTGCGCCAAACCCCGTTTGCCCAAATGCCTGGCTGATGCCTCTCTACTCGTCCGCCCCCACCCTCCCCCCCCCCGCCGCCAACACCTCACTTGCACTTTGAGATTCGGGAGGCCGTTGCGCAAGCACTAGTTGAGGACGCAATGCTTCATTGCCGCTGCGTGTCTCTTTTTTGATACAGCGTCGTGCCTTATCTCAGGGTTACACCTCGCCCTCCCGATCCATTCTCCCGCCTCTACTTCCTCCGTTCACTGCCTTTCCCGACATTATCTTCAATGTTTCCCCGGCGCCGGAGTCACTTCTTGAGGGGGCTGTGTGTTTGTGTGTGCGGTGCGCCTAATTTCTGAATCGCTCCCAACTTCTCTCCCGACCAAATAATGCCATCACCGTTTATTTGACCTAGCTCTCACTTCGGGCCGGCTTTTTTCTCCTAGGCCTGGGGGTAGTTCACTTACTCCGAAATGCTCCCTGAACAGTGGAAGGGACAGGGGGGGAGGGTTGATATTTTGCCCGCGAACTGATAAACTGCGCTTAGGGGGTAGACCGTCTAAACCCTTCACCGCCATTAGACCGATCGGAAATACACTAGTTTGTTGCATCCGAGGTTTTTTGACGTCACAATGGCACATAACCACCTGAAGACGCCGGGCGAGACTACTACAGTAGCCACCACCGGATTTTCGTGTATAATACATATCTCCTATTAGTGCGTACTCAGTAGTCTACCCATCATTCGCGCGCCAGTGCACGATCTGGGTACTACGGTTGTTGGCGTCACCGTCAGTGCAGAAGTGCCCATTACGGATAAGATACCTTAAAGCTTTTGCGTTGGCATTATGCAGTGGATCCGGACCAGAATGTGCTTTAACAGCGACCGACTGCTCACTGTGGTGGTGGTGGTTGTGGTGGTTGTGGTGGTGGTGGTGGTTGTGGTGGTGGTGGTGGTGGTGGTGGTGGTGGTGGTGGTGGTGAGTTTTCACTCTGGAGTTGCTTTCTGGTTGCTATCGCCTTTGCAAGAAGACTGTCCTCCCACAACTGTCGACCGGTAGACCCAAATACGCTCCTTTCCTTTTGATCTAGTGATGCGTCGGCACCAAATAGGCCACTTGAGAGAGGGCGAGTGATGGCGTGTGCATTAATTGCGCGGTCTCATCTGGGGGATATCTCTAGACCAATGCGTGTCGGGGCGCTATTTGTAGGCATCCCCCTTGGCCTCAGCCGCAGCTACAAGGAAAGCTTTCTCCTTCCAAAGAACCCACCGTGAGGCCAGTGCGAACCTACTTTACGAGATTCTACCCACATCGACAGACGCCTGAAGCTATCCGAACAGACTGTTTGGTGTCGACGTCGCAGTCTAGGCGTATCAGAAGCTGGAGGGTCGAAGCAGTGTCCTCCCAGTTGTGGATATAGAAAAGTTCTCGGTTCTGGTGCATTTGGTTTGCTCGTCTCTAGACTTTCAGGATTTGCATGTGCAACTGCCGCCATGGCCACCGAGCTTGAACGGGTGAGGACAACGGAAGGCTGCGAGACTTTTGCCAGGTGAGTTGGCAAACACGCCTTTAGGTTTCATTGACCCGAACGCTCTTTTCGTCGTGTTCAGGGACTGTGCTGCGCTACTTCTTTGGAAAAATCGTAGTCCTCTCATACATTGACAGTTTTTAAAGAAACTCCACAAAGGATGTATGGCCGGCGGATGCTCCATTCTCATGAATTTGGAAGGTCGATCGCAGATCCACTACCTATCCTACATGGTGATGGTGCCATTTTCATCCTTAGACCTGACCACGTCTACCAAGTCATTCACATGCGACTTTGATGGGACCCCGACGGGTTTTTAAGAAAAATTATTATTATTATTATTATTATTATTATTATTATAAGCAGGTGCGGCCCAAGAATTGAAGTTCCAGCTATGTCGTTGTTGACAGGAGGCCCTAGTTATCGGCGGACAAAATTCAAATAACTGGAGTTGGCAGAATGATATTACCGACAAAGACAAGGGAGACTGGAATGGCCATTTCTGGCTTATTAGCCGTCGTCAGCCAGCCACACCCAAGCCCGAAGTGTGGAACACCCGAGCCTCGAACTCGCGACCTGTTGGTTTATAAGTCAACGCTTCTACTCACCGGACCACGAGCCCGTTGCCCTGTCGGAGTTGGTTGCCTCGAAAGCCCAACTTATGTGAATTTAGAAGGCACCGATGATGTGCGACGTAGGCCATCCTAGCGAAATTTAGATAAACAGCGTCAACAGTGTGTCCGCTGTCAAAAGCCCTGTGTGCACTTTTTATCTGCGACAAGATGACTAATGAGGCAGGCGCGGTTTTAACGAAGGCCGTCATTAGAATGGCGTGTCAGTTCAGTAAATTGCATCACTTCTTAAGGGCTCTCTCGCCATTGTCTGGCAGGTGGTCTCCCGTCAAACACTGCAGCAACAACCTTCGAAGCAAATCACACGCAATAAGCTTGGGCGGAACAATATGCACACTAAAGTGAACTTCGAGGGGCCAACTCTGCGAGTGCCTTGCCCCTACGAAATGTACTTTCAAAGCCCGAAGTGGTCTCTGAGACGTGCCACTCGCGAATCATGCGCCGCTGCCCAGCGCGGTCGCATCTCGGTGCTCAAACTCTGACCGCATATTTCTCTCACGCTTCCTCTGTAGTTACCGCGACCGCGTGGCTGCCAGTATTTGCTGGTCGTACCTTTCAGTCGCGCGTCGGTCTGATCGGACACCTGCGTTATCCATCTTTGCACTGGTGACGAAGAGGTATCGGGAGACCGATCTAACAGCTGCTCCCAAGCATTTTAGGCTTGACTTTCGTTCACTCGGGCACATGGATGTGCTATCTCATGAAATAATCGAAATTCTTAAGTGCAATGGTAGAGAGGCGCTCATCGATCGTTCTTACGGGAATAAGTCGTTCTGTTGTACCTTACGGGCTCTCTCTCTCGAACCCAACCAGCAGGCAAGCAGTCGCGCATGCTATAGGCAGTATGTTATTACTGTCTCCTTTGCCTTTGTCGGTAACAGCATAATTCTAAAATCCTTTTCAATTCAAGAAGATTACTTAGGTGTGGTTGTCATGTTACTTATCTTGTCGCATGATACCAAGATATTCCAATGACGTCAGGATGCTGACTTCCGAGCGAACTCCGTATCGACCACTTGCGTGAACTACATTCCGTGAAAAATGAGTACTTAAGTGGCATGAACTTTCCTCATTGATTTTCGATGCCTTTATAGATTCTAATATATTTCATTAAGAGAGAGAGAGAGAGAGAGGACTGCTTTATTTTGAAAATAACTTTCAAAACTTTCAGCAAAAACGGTTCTCCAGTACACAGTGATTACCATAGAGATTAACAGGTTTTGGAAAGGTGGACATGATTGTATATGAAGAAAAAAGGACTTTAAGGTGCAAGCTCGAGTTTTAGTTTTTATTTTTCAACATCTTTGCAGGTGAGATACCGGGCTAGAAATGGCAGTATGGAATTCCGATAGGCCGAAGTGCGGCAAGGGATGTGGCGGAAGCATCGACGCATGGGGCGTAAGGATTTCGCAGCCATTAACTCATTATGAAGGGGATGGACGGTGTCATTCAAAATTCGGTCAGCGAATTGCTCCACCGAGTTGAAATGTCGCTGCACGATAATATCAACTAAAAGATGATAGGAAACACCAGCAGCAGAGGCGAGCATTCGAATGACACGTTTAAAAATAGCTAGATCTTTTTTAAGTAAAGCTGGAAAAATAACTGGAGAACAATAAAGAATGAGTGGAAGAATACAGCCATCTATGAATCGCCAGATTAAGGACTGGGGTGTGTGATATGAACGTAGACGACGAATATAATAAACAAGTTTTTGAATTTTTGTTAAAAGGGTTTCCATATGAAGAGAGAAAGAGAGATTTGAGGATAAAGTAACACCTAGGTACCGGAAAGAAGATACCTCATTGGGAAGAATATCCAAAGGTTCAGGAATGGGAGAGGGTCGCAATCGAAACACACACTGTACTGATTTCTGATTGTTGAGTAGGAGTCCATTATTCGAAGACCATGCGGAGACGTGGTCTAAGCCATCCTTTAAAGACTGTAGGTGAGTCAGGTTTTTGAGTGGGTGGCCTACGACCATGTCATCGGCATACTTAACATACAGGCAGTCGTTTGGCGATCTCAAATCATCAGTATGTAACATGAACAAAAATATTCATTTTCTTACTCAACTGGTAGCAGAATGCGTCTTCCGCAAATTTTGTACTTGAAAAAGACCATATTGTAGTTTCAAAAAGTTTTTAATTATGAAATTTTTCTAAACCGTGGGATGTCTGGTCGTACAGCATCGCATTATCGCATTTACTAGCGTTTCATGTATAGTGGCCAAGATCATCCACGTCCAGCACAAAATAATATGAGCCTTATATGTCCTCTTCATAACGGCATATATGAATGCATGTTTTTCCTCTCAGGAAAAATATACAGCTTGCAGTTCTGAAACTCGGAATGCAAGTATAACGGCAGGTGCGGTTTGGAATTATTGGGAAGTTAAGAAAGTATTTAAAACCAAAAGATATTCTTTCTTCAGGTATACGATTTAAAGAAGGCGTGCTTTGCTGTCAGTTGAGTAGAAAAAAGAATTTTTATGCTTACTTTCAATAAACAATAGTTGAATGTATAAGGAAATGGAAAAAACTCACGCTACGTAAGTAGGCACTCTTTCATGGGGTACAGTTTATGCCAGCGGTCGATAAGAAGCTCATTCGAAAGCGAGCATCCTGACTTGGTTGGAATGCCCTAAAATGATGCTAAAAGAGAATTGAAAACGCCTTAAAGAATTTCAACCGACGTCTCTAACTGAGGTGACAACCTCTGTGGTGAATCCGGCCACCACTGAAAACGACGGGACAGCTACCGTTCAGGCGTTGCCATCATGAGCATTGCTTCAGAACGATCGCAGTTCCCGGGTGGCATCTGGCATTCTCTCGCAAGCTCAATCGATTCCGGCATGCTTGGCAGTTCAGTTTTTCTTCCCAAGAACCGGCCACGGATGCGGTCTCCTCGCAACAGACAATAACCACCCCGTCTGTGCGGCCGCACAACGAGACGCCTGGTAAAGAGGGTGCGTGAACATATGTCCGCCTAGCTAGACAGAGGTGAGACCCGGTCGATTTCGAGTTCTATTCTCGCACATTTAATCGATACGAATCACCGAGTCGATGCCAAGGAAGCATTTCAGATTGTCTACCGGACACTAGCATGCTTCTCTGAAGGCCTACGCCAACTTATACTAGCAACAACCGAGGCAGTGGCTATAAGGTTAGCGAATCCGGTGCTATGCTGTCAGAAAACCCTGACACCAGCGCTCTCCTCGTCGTAGCCAACGCCAATCCCAAGTGATGACGGCATGTCGCCCCAAATCCCTAATTACAGTGATGGGTACTCCGTGTACTCAATCCAAGAACATCACACAAAGAATCTCTTAACCCCCTCCCCTAGCTCTGAGGGCCAACACCCGCCGACCTTGTCATGCGGGCGGAGTGGGATGGTGAGTGTTAATGACTTAATAGCCCTTGAGACATCTATAAACACTGTTGATTTTATATATTTTCATTCCTTCATGTAACTGTATTGGCCTGACGAAGAACTATCGAAAACACGTGTTTGCAAACATGACTTTTCAAGTGTAACATGGGAATATTTGCGGAACTTAGACAATCCAATGGACTTGTGTTCAAATCCTGGAGCTGCGGAAGTCTCTTCGAATCAGGCTTTCATTAGTGTACCCTCTGGCCAGGAACTCTCTGTGCGATCTGTTTCTCAGGACCATTGATTTCCACCGGAATGAGTACATTTACGTTCTGGTACTTTTGTATGGAATAGAAGAGAAGACTTGACAAGCACGCAGGATGCGACCTCACTCAGGGAACAAAATCCAGGTCACCGCGCAGTACGAGTTTTATGGGTGGAGCTGAAGGGTGGGAAGGAGAGCGCGACAGCATACAAACATTCCCCACAGTTACTTGCAAAGGAGCACACGTACCAGGAACTCGACCTCCGGGGAATGTTGATGCTGTCAAGATATCTGACAGTACAAGTAAAAGTTTGGCATTTTTCGCAGTCCATCCAGTTTGTTTTCGCAAAAGAAGTAGACTACATTCCGCATAGTTGCGAGAGCGCGAAAGCGTCAGTCATAGAAAGGGCGAGGAGGCAATATGCCACGATTATGTGGCTTTTATTCCTGACTGGGGTCGCATACTGCGTCTTTACGGAAGACTTTTACCCAGCATGGCATCCGCGTGAACAGCGTACTCTGCATCCGGGCGACAAAGACACGGCCCGCAGGTTAGGCCCACTACTGTCTGCTGAGCTGTGGGTGTGTGGCTTGTCCACGCTCCCTCCCCCCGCCCTCGCAGTTGGAGGCCCCTCACGTCCCCCTCTCCCTCGTGTGGCTAAGAAATCAGGCCAGTGTCGCGGACTGCGTGTGATTCATCTGGAGGTTTGGCCGTTATTCAGGCGACAACACGGGACCATGTGACTTGACGAGAGTTTGAACGGCCTGACCGATGATGTGTACCACGGACTCCACAGCAGGGACGGTGACTTGCGCGGGGTTTCTTTTGTAGTGGACTTGCGCAGCATCTGCCCCACCCCTCTCCGCACTCGCCTGGATCTGGTGTCAAGACAGAGGCAAGAAGACCGGTGGTGCGAGAGGATGCAGGTGGTCGGCACGACAAAAGGCCCCACCACGCACACCCGTTCACAACGCACACTGACCAGGATTTCACGTTACAAAAGAAAATGGCGCCAGCTCGGATCCCACTGAGTGGGGGTGCCATGGAGGCCATATTGAGAAGGAGTCATTGCAGCCTGACTCTCATTTCGCCAGCCGGCCACTCCACACATGCACATCGGGATGCCCGCGAGATCTGAGTTAGCCTGTCAGTTGGGCGCCTTCCCAAGCCCAATGAATTGTGATCGATTCAAGCGGATCAGATTGGTAGAGGGGTGCCCATCGATCGTTTTTACGGAACTCACTCGTCCCGTTGTGCCTTAGGGCTTTCTCTCTCTCTCTCTCGAACCCAACCAGCAGCCACGCAGCGACGCATAATATAGGCAGAATGGCATTACCGACAAAGACAAGGAAGACTGGTATGGCCATTTCTGGCTTTTTAGCCGTCGTCAGCCAGTCATACTCAACCCTGAAGTGCAAAACGCCCGAGGTTCGGCCCCGCGACCTGTTAATTAGAAGTCTTACGATTCTACCCACTGGGCCACAGACTCCTCCTGCCCTATGGCACAGCGGATCGAGTGAGTTCTGTAAAGACGATCGGTGAGCGCCCCTCCACCATTGTATATTTCCGATCGCGACCGCAAGACAACGAGCCCATCGCCCAATGGTTAGAGGCGCTGAGCTTCTAAGCAACAGGTCGTGGGGTCGAGCCCCAGGCATTCCACACTTCGGGGTTGGGTCTGACTGACTGACGACGGCTAATAACCCAGAAGTGGCCATTCCAGTCTCCCTTGTCTTTGTCGGTAATATCATTCTGCGCTAGATTGTTGATGATGAGGAATTATGCGCTGAGTCCGTCGACCTCACTCCCTCTTCCCACTCCCAGGCCACGTGATTCGAAAGTAGGACCTTGAATACACTTCCCTTGGTATGCATTGTCCCTCTCACTGACGTGACGCCTGAGAATCGTATTTTCGTTCCCACCCCATTCTCCTTTGTTTCTTCGAAGACGTTGCGTCCTGCCGTGCTGAGAACTCCAATGTTGATGCTGAGCCCGCAACCTCGAGTGGTCACCAGTAAGGCGACTGTCCTTCCGGCATGGCATCGGGACGCACCTCCGGTGTCAAATGTGCACTCAACCACATGAAAAATTGACTGGCATCTAGCCGCGCCACCGACAAAGTATACGGGTCCCTGGTATGACGGAGGAAGCCAGGAGGGTGGAGAAGCCCCCCGTTTTAAATCGTGACACTGGGTGCACTTTGATTGTGGTCGAATCAGCTCCGTTAGGTACTTGATGGCTAACCCAAGTTCATGTAGGCGAAGCGGACTTCCTGTTATAAGGTGTGTTTCATCAATCAAAATAAAAGACGCATAACTACCGAGGTGGGGTCAGCAGTCATCCAAATTTGTACGTTTGTGTTGGATCTGGAACCTGGAATTTTAACCTGCATTTTCAAAACCAGTTACTCTACCACTGAACTGCAGACCCTTGTTTGCCGAGTATAATCAAGAATGCTAAAGGTCGTCGAGCGATGGCCTTCATGACCTAATAGCATGACAGAATACCGGGTTTCGGCCCTACCCTGTGGTTTAGAAGCGCCCCGATGATCAGCCATCCCAGGGGATCACAAGTTTTTCCAGTTGTAAACTAGTTTGGATAAATCACTGTCAGTGGTAGCACTGTTTCACTGATCGGATCAACTTCTAAAAAGAAATCAAGTAGAGCTACTTTTGAGGGGACATTTATGACCGGCCTTTCGAGTATTTTTGAATGAGTTAAGGTGTGCTGGACTGCACCGCCTACTTGGTAATTTCTCATGTTACAACGTTCCGAAAAGTAGACCTCGTTAAGGTGTAGAGTCAAAGCCGTGTGGGTGCACTCAGGGAAGTAGAATCATCAGGTCAAGTCCCGATTTGTGAGGAAAAAGCAGAAGTCATCACGATGAGGGATTTACTGTTGCCATACAGACCCCTGTGTTGTTCTCTCAGGCAACAGTGGCCGCTGGCGAAGCCAGGGCTAGTGTTGACTGCACCCGTTCACGCCCTAGACTGTGGTGGCAAATGTTTTCGCAGGCTCGCGGGACAATCTGAAGTGGTGTCCAATTGGCGCTTGTTGATTTGTCGTGAGGTAGTGTTTGAGTGGCTTCTGTTGTATTGGGGGGAGGGGTGGAACGTTGAAGTGGCGCAAGGACAGCTACGACTCAGTGGACGCACGTGTATCCGAGTTGAAGTGGGTCGAGTAGTTTCAGGTCAGCGTGTCTGGAACCGCCCGCTACGACGGAACAGGGCCTATGAACAAGGATGCTAGACATAGCCGTGATGACTGTCGGCAGCAAATGAAACAAACGCTCCCTCGGGAAGTTACTCGCAAACTGTAGGAGCGGGATTCGTGCTGCTTTCTGTACTTTCTTCCTAAGGGCTGGAAACTAATGCGTCAAGCACTGTAGCGGCCGAGGACGTCAAAGGTACCACATACAAAAGTAAGAGAACGCTGAGAGGAGATGCTGACGGAGATAGATCTGAACATAACCGTTAACATCTCTTGATACACATCCATACACAGGAGAAGAAGGCATGTCGAGTAAGGGCTGTAGTGTAATATAACGAGATTGCACGAGAAATGAGTATAATGGTCTTCAATGGTAGAGGAAGGATGAGTTACAGCTGTCTGGGTGGAGAGGCGTTACCGACATGTCAGCTCATTAACCGGTGGGGACTGCAGCGCTGTGGGCAACTGCAGAGGAGGGCCGAGGGAGGTGCCGATGTAGCGAGGAGGGGAGGGATACGAACGTTACGTTACGGTACGGTGCGGGGGAAGGGATTGGCGGAAGAGAGAAGAAGGGACACCGGCCATCTTCCCTGACCCTCGGCTACGCCATCTCCACCCTAGGTCCTCGCGCCGAAAAGTGTCACCACATCCAAACAATCCTGTTCATGCCCAGGGGCGTTACAGTACCAAACCCCGAAGGAGCCTTTTGTTTCGTCCAGGAGCGGCATATTCCCTGAGCTTTTTAAAGCATTTTGACTGCAATATTTGATTTAAAGCAGGTGTAAACAGCAGACTTTACTCGTGCGCAATGTGGAACCCCAGGTCACACAGAGTAGTCAGCCGTAATAGTTCGCCAACGGGACTATTTCCCGCATTACAAACGCCAAAAAAATCAAACAACTATGGATTTGAAGTATTTTGTTCCGATGTTAATTTAAGACAGGTGTAAGCCGCACGTTTTTCTGCTATCAGTGATTTTCGCGACAGGATACATAAATGAGTAGCATACAACAGGTGGAATTTGTATAGATAATAAACTCGAAAGCAGCAAGCTCTTGGTTCAGTTCACGCAGTGTAATCGAGGAAAACGATAGCTTAAAAATGTTAGAGAGGAAGGGAAGGCGTAAGGCTAACACCCAAAATGTAGTTGGTAGATCCAAAGACTGTGAATTACGAAGACGAATTACGGTTGACCACATGGTCTAGCTGTCTGCACAGGTCGGGCTTCCTCCTCGGTTTGTAGGCTGATTTCTGTAAGATGTGGTTACGTAACCGCACCTGATTAACACAATACTGTTGACCTACTTAATTATTTTTAGTGGTGTGAGTACGTTGGCATGGTGTTGCTGTGCGTTGCGGTGTGTTTTCTGTTGGCGACCTTGTTTCTTTGTTGCAGTGTCTACCTTTTTCGGCCCAGTGTCGGTGGTTCTTCTTGACTTTCGGCCTGTCGTCTCTTTCTAACTTTCGCGTTGGACCTTTCAGGGTTGGAGTTTAGGGCTGTGGTTAAGGGTTAGGGTTAGGGGGTCAGGACTTGGGGTCAGCGATTAGGGCAAATATTCCTCAACCACTCAAGTTATAACCGCACAATCCCAATATGTTTTGTTTTACATATGATTACTTGACCTCATCGCCTGTGCGTTCCTCAGCCCCACCTGTAGAAGCCCCTATTACCACAGATCCAGTATTAGAGGTGACTGGGGTTTGTTTACTTCGGGTACGGCTACATAACCACACCTGACCCTGTTTCCAAGTAGCGCAATGTCCGCGTTATTCGTGCACGAACAAATACTTGGAAGGCTGCGTCGGGGAGAGCGGATCGTCCTCTACCAAGGAAGTGTTTTGTGATAGAAGAACGCTGATCTTGCCCTCCTAATTAAAAAGGCCAGATACATGGAGAGAGACCTGGCTTTTGCAAACAGCTGGGTCATGCGTCTGTAACGGCAGAGTATAGGACCCCACGTAGTTGGCAACTGCAACATGTACACTAAAATCTAGCGTGATTGCAAGCATCGATTATTATTTCCCGTTCCCAGTGTTTGAAAGTTCTTTGGCTTTCTGACGTGATACAAACTTTTCGTATCGTGCGTGGCTTGGACTGCGCCCTTCGGCGCGGCGACTTTTCCAACTCGCCACTACAACTAACCTCCGGGGAATCCCTTCAAGCTACGCGTGCGCCAGGATAGACTGAATGTGAGAAAATATGTCTTCTCCAACCGTGTCGTGGCATCGTGGAATAACCTGCCCGAGATGATTGTCATGTCTCAATCTGTGGAGACATTTAAATGTCGACTTGACAGACATATGCTGCAGCAACAAGCGGACTATGTGACCTTTTGGCTATGAGACCAGTGATACATGTGAATCAATGTCCGCATTCACTTCATGCTGTAATTTATTCCCATTTTTGCGTATTTATAGATTTTGTATGTACACAAAGGGAGTTCAAAAGGCGTAAGCCTATTTCCCTCAAATACACTGACTGACTGACTAAATGTAGACTTGCCAGAGGCAGTTTGCTCGAATTCCGTTATTTTTTGAAAATTGTTTTTTGCTTATTTTTTAATTTTCGCGCTCAGTTTCGCTGCCGGATGACAGCGTACGACAAGACATTCGGCGGAAAGTTAATTATTCTCCGTGTTTACTCGCATTCCGCCTGGCCTCCGTCGTGCGTTTTTCCCCATCCGTAAAACCTCCTCTGTCACCACTGGCAACCTCAAGTTGGTTGGGGTCCTACGCCCTACCGTTGCCCATGCGGTTACGGTTAATCTGAATCCTCCCTTGACTTACTCCTTTCACATTCACACAAATTCGACTTGGCAACAGTAGCATGAAGGCCCCACTAAACTGTCGATGGACTGTGGATCGTGTCATATGGGATTTTATCTTAGCATTCACTTGCAGGGCGCTGAAGACACTACACTGCCCGCGACAATTACCTCCCTTAACTTCAAACCGTCACCCAAACTCCATTATTTTTAAAAAAATTGCTTTTTGTTCACTTTTTGATTAACGCGCTCACTTCCGTTGCCACACGAAAGCGTACGATAAGACTTTTGGCAGGAATCCAGACAAGTTCTGTGTTTTCTTGTATTTCGTCGGCTTACTGCTTGGCGTGCCGCCCTGCGCGTGAAATCACGAGACACGATCCACAGTCTACGGACAGTAAAGTGTGGTCCTTAACCCAATCGTTGTCCCCGACTTGTTATGTACTTCTTATTCAACATCTGTGCAGCGACGGGTAAAAGTTAATAAGTCGTAGCAATAATGCCCCTCGTAGGAGTAAATTCTGCTGTCTACGCCTGTTTTAAATTCCTACTTTTTCACATCATCTTGCTATTACCGATCGCAAAATGTTCCCAACTGCTTGTACCAACGTGAGGGATGAATATACGCAGGGGGATGAGCATATGTCGTTAATTTGCACAAGGACGACCAAAGGAAATAGCAATCTTCACTGTTTTCAGATTTTGAGGACGAAACTGTTGGCCTAATACGCGAACATAGACTGGGTACTAATCAGTATGAGCTTCAGTGTCAGACAAGTACAGTAGTTAGATTTAGATGTTTCGAATGAAATGTCCACCGTTGAAAAAAGCTTCTTTTGCCTAACTGTCCTATTGGTCGTTCTTTGTGGCTGCTTACAGTAGCTACTATGGTCGGTTTCTTGCTCCCAAAACCAACCACTCGAGATCCTCAAAGTCGCGGTTCCAAGTTGGCTTGCGTAATCTTAGAAACACCTCTGGTACCGTCTGAACTAGGTAAGCATGGTGGATATTTTGCATGCCTTAGGTTTCCTTCTAGGGAAGTGCAACAGACGCTGGAAGTAGCTTCATTCCTTGGGGGATTAAGTCCCCACCAATCTTTTAACCGGTGGCGAACTCGTGGTAGTTCAGCTCCTATTTGCTAATCGAAGAGAAGAGGCGAGGCCCAGGAAGCAGTCGCGATGAAGGAGACACGATCGCTAGGACAAGAGCTTTATTAGCCTGACGTTTCGAATTCTCGGCTCGAATTCATCATCAGAGACAGTCAGATAGGGCGCTAAATTGTCCAGGTGTTGCAGTATTTATAGGATGTAGTTGCTAGGCCGCTGCATGCCTATCGCAGTTGGCAGCTCCCGAGTGCATTACGGCTCGACTGGCCAGGTGCTGAAGCATGCAGTTTCCGTACAGTTGGTATGCCCTTGTGTGACGGTCAGGATTATCGATTCCCACGCTCATCTCACGCAGTCGAGTTGCTAACGGCCGGATTTCGTCATCTGTGTAGACTCTTGGGCAATTTGACTCGACGACACTGACACCAGTAACAGTGGTCATCCGAAAACGCTGTCCTCGCGGCTAACTACTTTGCCTAGACAAAGTCTCAGCGCCATAGAGCGGGGAGGTCATTGCGCTTGTTGATTGACTGAAGACCGGATAACCATGACTGGAGCAGTTCGCGGCTAACGCGGTTGTCGCTTCTAGCAAGAATTTCTGCTTCGTCAAACTTAAATGTGTGGTTGGGTCCCGTCGAGTGAGCCGCGACATAGGAGTTGGCGTCTTTCGCCCTCACCGTTACTGCGTGCTCGGCTATCCGCGTCCACATTTGTCTCCCGGTTTCTCCAACACAGTTGCTTTGGCCACGGCTGCACCAGACACGGTAAACGACTCCAGATGTTTCTTACCGTGGCAATGGGTCTTCCGGCCTCATGATCTGGTGCCTTATGGTTGCCTACGGTCTGTGTGCTACTCCGATTCCAAAGGGTGTGAGAAGACGGCTGACGGTTTCTGAGACATTCTTCACGTACGGGATAGCTCGCCAAAATTTGGGGCCGGTTGTATTTTCTCTCTTGTCCCGTTTGCGCAGGCACTGGTCGACTAAGTTGCGCGGGTAGCCATTGACTTTGAATACCTGTCGAAGGTATTGCAATTCAGCAACCTTGTCTTCCGGTTCACTACAGTTTGTCTCCACACGCTGGTATGGCGCCCTTGCACAATTGCGTTTGTGACTAATTGGGTGGCTACTGTTGTAGCTCAGTACTTGCGTCGTCTTTGTCGCCTTCCTGGATACTTTAGTTTTTAGGTCACTAGCAGCTACATCTTATAAATACTGCAACACCTGGACAATTTACCACCCCTATCTGCCTCTGTCTCTGATGATGGATTCGAGTGAGAATCCGAAACGTCAAGCTAATAAAGCTCTTGCTCCAGCGATCTTGTCCCTTTCTTCGGATCCCATTGTTCGTTGGCTTTCAAATTTGAGGCTACTCAGCTAACTCAGCGGCATTCGTTCCTCGAAAATGCAATTTTAATTATATGCATGTTTCAAGGCCGTTTTTGACCCTAATAGGCACCTAAAAAGTTCCTTTCTTATCAGCTGTAGAAATCAGCCTCCTCAAGAATTCGTGAAGAAGGAGACACGATCGCTGGGACAAGAGCTTTATTTGTCTGATGTTTTGGACTCCCGCTCGAACCCATCATCAGAGACAGTAGTTTATACGGCTTCACAAGATTGTTGATCAGGAGAATTGGGCATTTCACTTTGACACAAATTTCTAATTTAGAGGTTTCGATGACATGCCCTTGAGTATGGTCTTAGTCTAGGATCTGTAGGTGTCCTGTCGCTCGCCAGAGATGATTGGCTAAAATCAAATATGTTATGGTTGACTCTTAGCGCGGCGGATTCGCCTCAATTCACTTTAACTAATAAATAAATAAATAATTTTTATTAAAAACCCGTCGGGGTCCCAAGATGGGCAGTACTTGTGCGCGACCTACTTATAAGGGGAAGATCGCTACTGGGGCGTTGCTGCAGCGCTAATCACAATTTTTAGCAGCTTTTCTGGCATTCGTGCTGCAAAAACATTACTGTTTGCCAATTCCTCGTGCGACATAATAGCGCTCATAAAAAAGTAACCCAACCGGTATGACACTTCCGTAAGTCAGGCTGACAGAGATAGGAGGGGGCACTGGTGGTGGAGGCGCCGGAGATGATGCTGATGATGATGATGATGATGATGACGACGACGACGACGACGACGATGTTGATGATGATGATGATGATGATGATGATGATGATGATGATGATGATGATGACGATGATGATGATGGTGGTGGTGGTGGTGGTGGTGGTGGTGGTGGTGATGATGAGGATGATGATGATGATGATGATGATGATGATGATGATGATGATGATGATGATGATGATGATGATGATGATGATGATGATGATGATGATGATGATGATGATGATGATGATGGTGTATTTGGGGGGGATTTGGGTGGATCAGTGTCAGGAGCGAGGCATCGAGTCGTTGACTGTGTCACCATACCCATCAATGAGTAAGTTCTGCGCACGTTTTCCGAGCTGCTGTCTGGCCACAGGACCAGCGTCACAATGAACATACACCGCCGCCGCTATGAGATCGTTTTGCGAAATCAAATTTAAATGAAAGGGGAAGACGATGCCTATCCAGACACGTATGACTCCAGACTTATGATCCGCGTACTTTAATGCCCTGTTTTATTGGTTCTATTTTAGTGGCGACCGTATGTATCAGTATCAGTGTATTTCCGGGAAAGTAGGTGTGTAACTTTGGAATACCGATTGATTACATGCAGAGGAAGTATATGGAGAAAATGCGAAGGAAGTAGCATGAAAGAAATACAAGGGGAGTAACAAAAACTGCACATATGAACACAGAATTTTATGTGTTAACAGCATTTAGAGGCATATGAACTCGGCTTGTTGATTAAATGCAGCAGGCAGTTGAAGCACACCTAAGATACAGGAAAAGAAGTAAATTTTATAGACTGCAGGCATCTTGGTGAATACGAGCAGCGGTGTGCGACGTGGTCTAACATTAATAAATTACATAAACCTATGTCTGTAGTAGCATTGTCATAACACTAAATTGTCAACGCTGGCTATCAAGGTGGCTGTAGTCCGGTGTTATTTTGGTGTGCGCTCCAATGTTGATCTAGCCTCCGTATAACAGTGTCTACGAATCCCAACATAACAACATCCTCAGAAAAAGCATTCCAAGCTGCACCCACTCTGTTGGAGAAGAAAAACTTTCGTGTGTCTGACCAGTAGTTTGGAATGCGTGCGCGTTTTATTATATTCTTTTTATGCAGGCCGGTGGCTGACTCCTGGGCGGTGTTGAAACGAGAACTGACCCACTGGGACAGAAATAGAGGAAAGGCGAGACTTACCAACTTTTAACTTTGAATGTCATATTTGACGGCGATGAAAAAGATTATAGTCCGTGTTTTAACAAACAGCCGGTTTAAATTTAGACGAAAATGCGGGACTCGACAGCCGGCGAGCTTTCGAGTGGTGAGCCCTTTGCGTAAGTTGCATAGAAATGTTTCTGCCTGTTCATTTCCGTATTTTTCTAGTTCGCTTTACCGAGAATAACTCGCTTCTCAGCGGACTGTAGTGGCTCAAAGCGCTTTGTGTTAATGAAAATGCTAGCGATAGAGTGGAGGACCCACAGGCAGATGGCAACTGCTAAAATATACCCTAAAGTTTAGTATGACTGTAAAAATTTCCTATTATTCCCCATTCCCGTTGTTTGAAATTCCCTTCCATTCCGGACTAAATGTAAACTTACCAGTGGCGCTTTATTCAATATCCGTTACTTTTGAGAATTGCTTTTTGCTCACTTTCTTTGCCAAATAACAAAGCATGATAAGACTTTCGGTAGAAATGTATCTATTTTCTGTCTATTCTTGCTCACCGTCCTGTGTGTTACCCCACCCGTAAAACCCCCTCTTTCACCATTCAACGTATGACACGGTCCGCAGGTTAGCTCAAGTTAGTTCTGGGCCCTGCACCCTATCGTTGCCATAAAAGTCTGATGAATTAACGTAACTATGAATAAAATATTACTATATAGCTCATTCATTCCTCTTCAAACGACTGAATCCGGTAGTCAATCAGTGAGTGTCAGTGTATTTCAGGAAAGCAGGTGTGCATCTTTGAAATCCCTATTGCTTACATGCAGAGGAAATTTATGGAGAAAATGGAAAAAAAGCAACATGAAAGAAATACAAAGGGAATAACTAAAACTGTACAGATGAACACACAATTTCATGCGTTAACAGTATTCAGAGGCATATGAACTCGGTTTGTTGATTAAATGCAGCAGACAGTTGAAACACACCTAATATACAGGAAAAAAAGTAAATTTTTTGGTCTGAGTCTATTAATTTTCTAGTCTGATGATAGGCACATGCACATTCTATAAAACAAAATCTCCAGATAACCTCAATCGGAACGTATGGGAAAGTAGATGCGTACCAATTAGCACCATAATAACTAATCCTATTGTAAAATGAACAGCACACATTCCCGCATGTTCTTGATCCTTGAAGCTCCAACTTGCGACGGATGCGGAGCTTAAATTAGAGAATAAAGACCGAAGGAAGGATTGCTTATTTGGGACCTCGGATAGGACACGGAACTAGGAACGCCACGTAATACAGGCGGCATCGCGCTAAATTCCAGCAACATTGAAAAGTCAACTTTGCAAACACGTGTTTTCGGTAACTCTTCGTCAGCCCGATACAGTTACATGAAGGAATGAAAATGTACAAAATTCGCACATTTTATCGATACGAATCACCGAGTCGATGCCAAGGAATCATTTCAGGTTGTCTACCGGGCACCAACATGCTTCTCTAAAGGCCTACGCCAACGGATAATAGCAACGGCCGAGGCAGTGGCTAGCGAATCCGGTATTATGCGGTCAGAAAACCCTGACACAAGCGCTCTCTCTGCCGTGGCCAACGCCAACCTCGCGTGATGACGACATGTCGCCTCAAATCCCTAATTACAGTGATGGGTACTCCGTGTCCTCAATCCAAGAACATCACTCGAATAATCTCTTACCCCCCTCCCCTAGCTCTGAGGACCAACACCTGTCGACCTTGTCATGCGGGCGGTGTGGGAATGATGAGTGTTACTGACTTAGTAGCTCTTGAGACACCTATAAACACTGTTGATTTTTTAAATTTTTATTGGCCTGACGAAGAATTACCGAAAACACGTGTTTGTCAACTTGACTTCTCAAGTGTAACATGGAAATACTTGCGGAACTTAGACAATCCAATAAAATTGTTGTAAGGGTGAGAGCTAGGGTTACGTTCAGGGTCAGGTTTAAAGTTGAAATTGGATTTAGGATTAAAGTAGGGTTGGAATTTAAGTTGCGTTCAACGTTAAGGTTTGGGTTAAGGTTAGTGTCAGCGTTTGGGCCCGGAAATCGGAGCCTTGCCTGGAATTTAGCCCACGATCGCCTGCATTACGAGGCAACGTTCTTACGCCCCTGTCCTCCCGGCATCCTCAGCGCGACAGATCTCAGTGCGACAGCAATCTCGAAGGTCACAAGACAGCTGGAGGAATCGCAAAAGTCAAGGTAATCCATCGGCGAGTTGTCTCAGAATTCCCACCATCAAAGCCCACCATGTCTGCCTCCACTTGGTCCGTGCTTACCACCCTGACACCTGAGTTCAGTTCAGTTCAGTGTTATTGGTCCGTGCTTACCACCCCGACGCCTGAGTTGACTGTTGTCTATCGGCCTATACCAAACTCTAAAGTCCCTAAAAGTTATGACAGACTTCGTCGTCCCGCATAAATATGACCGGATCTATTTAGTGTATCGTCTTCGGGCTAAACGTCGTTATCGCTCGTCAAAACAAGGCTGGCGTACGCAGTTGTGTCGTGAAGATGAGGAAGCAGTTCATTTTTGATGAGTAGTTTACTTTTTTTACCCGTCTTTATGCACTCATTGCACTAACGATTTCGTTGACCAAATGGGAGTTCTGCGGTTATGACTGTAGCAGAACAAGTTATTGCAGCGAATGAGTGCTTACTTATCTGAAACCGAGTCGAACAGTGCCCCGGCCGAAACGATCTTGCCAATTTGTCTCAGTTGAAAACTTGCTCGGTTGATTGCCATCCCGAATATGCTACATGTTATGGCCAGTCTTTACTCCATCTGACTATCTGTGGGGTTGTTCGCGGGTAATGATGTGCTAGTGGCCCCTATGGCAGGCTTGTAGTGGGCAGCCATCATAACCGGTCTGGCGTCATTGTCCAAGACCTCACTGCCTCAAGGTCATTTGCCCCTTGCAGCGAGCCTTTCCAGACACGCTGACCTGAAGCCACTCGGCCGACTTCAGCTCTAACACAATTGCGTCCTCATAATGTCGCTGCTACCCATGCGCCACCTGAACGCGCCACCCCCTGCAACCGGCAAAATGAGCCACTGGGACACCATCCTTCAGCAAATGCAACGCACGCTGACTGGACACCACTTGAGCTTGGCCCACGAGCCTACAAAAGCGGCTGCCATCACTATCTCAGGGACTCTCAGGCATGACTGGATGCAGTCAACACCGGCCCTGGCTTCGCCAGTGGCCACTGTCTCCAGAGAGGACAACTCCTGGTTCTGCGCACAAAAAACCCCTCATTATGGTTCCTTCTATCTTCTCCTTCCAACAAGGATTTTGCCCTGAGTATTGTAGCGCTCAGAATGCACACACTCACACCGCCTGGTCACGACAGGCTCTACTGTCTACTTCGTGTTCTTTATCTTCAGTAAGTTTGCAGACACAGCTGGTTTGTTCACTGGTAATAAGGGATGAACAGACCACGGGTGGATAGGAACTTAGACGTCCTATAGAAAGTAACACCTCTCGTGTCGTAAACAAACCTCGGATTGCAAACTACGCGATGATTGCTGTGTCCGTAGAGACAAGACTACCTCAGCAAGTCGTGCTGACTGAAAACGTAGCTGCATGTATACGGGGGTTGAGAGGGCCCACTGCCTGGAATAACTTGGTTCAGCCCTGAAGGCAATAAAAGTCCTCATCCGCGGGTCTGTGGTCAGCAGTAGCACCGGGTGCACGTCGAGGAAACCTTCCGCGGGGTGATTTATCGGGCGCTGACTCACCATTAGGGCCTACTTGCAACGGCGCCGGCGACAACGATGATTTAAGACAGATCACGCCAGTAAGTGCAAAAAGGATGTTTGTGCAGGTTCTGGAGCTCTAAGGCTGACATTCGCGTAAGCTGGCTGCCCGTAAATAGCCACTCAAGCGAAGTCTGACCGATGGTTTTCCCCCCTTTCTAACGGCAGCGTAGACGCCCAGAAAATGCATTACTGTTTGCCTACTGCTGATAAAAACGAAGATGCGAGTTCCAGGAACTAGTTGATAAGAAGTAGAAGCGATCACTGGAACAGGAGCTTCATTCGCCTGACGCTTCGGACTCTCGCTCTAACCCATCATCTGAGACAGTGACAGATACTGGTGATGCATGCATCGAAAATTGCGGTATTTATAGGGTGCAGTCGCTATGCTACTGCATACCTATGATCATTAGCCGCTTTCTCCGTCATCGAGAATTATTGCCCGTTGATGCGCTAATTGCCTGATTGCCAGCATGCAAGTTTTTAATTGCTGAAATCTCAGCACCCGTGTTTGATGCTGGCGCGGTGATTGTCCGGCCATCTGGCTCATCAGTCTGCGCGCTCCCCGAGTGGTTAATTACTTTGGCCAGACTATGACTCAACTCCGAATATGGAGTGGGGATGTCATTGCACTGGGGTTCCGCGAACCACGAGTCAAACAACTCGCGGCTCACGCGATTATCACCTCTTGCAAGAATGTCGGCCTTATTGAACTTTAATGTGTGGCGGGGTCTCGTCGAATAGGCTGCGACCTGATAGTTGGCATCCTTGCTCCGTATCGCTGCCGCATGTTCGGCAGTTCGCGTCCGGAGCAGTCTTCCAGCTTCGCCGACGTAGTTGCTTTGTTCGCAACTGCAACAGATCCGGTAAACGACTCCAGATGTTTCTTGCCGTGGCAGCGAGTCTTTTGGTTTCATCGCCTGACGCCTGATGGTCACCTCCAGTCTGACGGCCTCGGAGATGTTCTTTACGTACGGGATCGCTTGCCAAACTTTGGGTTCGATGCGATTTTGTCGCTCATCTCGTTTGCGCATGCACCGATTGATGAAGTTGCGCGGGTAGCAACTTTCTTTGAACAACCGTATAATATACTGGAAAACGGCAATCTTGTCTTCCGGTTCCGTGAACTGTGTATCAACACGTCAATATGGCGCCTTACGCAACTGCGTTTGTGGCTGATTGGGTGGTTGCTGTTGAAATTAGCATTTGCGTCGCATTCGTCGCTTTTCTGAGCAACTTGGTCTTTAGGCCACCACAGTCTTTGCGACAGACGAAGGCTAGATCGCAGTTAGGGTTAAGGTTAGGATTAGAGATAAGGTCGCCGTCCGCTTCCCCATTCCTGGCTACCAACTGCGATCAAGCCACGAAATATACCTCAGTGTTTGGCACAAGGAGCTAGAAAAATTAATTCAACTGACGGCATCGAGAAAGAGTTTAGAAAAATTCAGGACTTGTTTCACGAAAACGGGTATCCTGACAAGTTTATTGCAAAGAACATTGCCGAACGACCGATAAGACCCACCACAATGACTGCCGGAAAGAAAAGTTTGTTCTTCAAAGTCCCTTTTCAAGGAGACGCTGCGAGTGAGCTCCTAAAAAAACGCCTTGATCAAACTGTCTCGCGAACCTTCCCAGCAGCAAGTGTTCGAATATTATTCTCTAATACTGGTAGGGGGCGCTCACCAATCGTTCTTACG
Source organism: Spirometra erinaceieuropaei (assembly GCA_902702965.1). Taxonomy (NCBI): domain Eukaryota; kingdom Metazoa; phylum Platyhelminthes; class Cestoda; order Diphyllobothriidea; family Diphyllobothriidae; genus Spirometra; species Spirometra erinaceieuropaei. The sequence goes on along the minus strand of CACRXP010000889.1, from coordinate 36,318 downwards.
GAACTAACTCGTTCCGCTGTACTTTATGGACTCTATCTCGAGCCCAACCAGCAACCGCACAGCGGCGCATGATATAGGCAGAATGATATCACCGACAAAGACAAGGGAGACTGGAATGGCCATTTCTGGCTTATTAGCCGTCGTCAGCCAGCCATACCCAACCCCAAAGTGTGGAATACCCCAGGCTCGAACTCGCGACCTGTTAGTTAGAAGTCTACGCCCCTAGCCACTGGGCCACGGTTATATTGGTAGTATAATTCTGCCTATATCATGCGCCGCTGTGCGGCTGCTGGTTGGGATCGAGATAGAGTCCATAAGGTACAGCGGAACGAGTTAGTTCCGTAAGACCGATCGGTGAGCGCTAATAAGCCAGAAATGGCTATTCAAATCTCCCTTGTCTTTGTCGGTAATATCATTCCGTAATAGCCCTATTTTTCGCGGAGTAGATAAGAATAGGTTGCCACCTCAGACCACATCAATGTGCATCTATTCCTTCACTTTCTCCTGTGGATAAGGTTATTTTACTCGAAGGAGTTGGCGCTCATCCAATAGAATATGAGAGCACCTCCCGGTGTGGCTGGGAAAATGCAAAACTAGGAGGATAAACGGCGCCATTCTTGCGCATGTTGTTGATTCAGGACATCGTGTGGACCCTGGCGAAGCTTTTCGTGTAATTTAACAAGTCCCATACGGCTATCCTGCGCTAATGGGCCAGCGCCTGTTAGCAATAGCAGAAGTGGCCGCCATCAGGTTTCGAAAACCGGCCCTATGCTCGCAGAAGAACCTCATTCAGACCCGGCGCTTACCGTGGTCAAAGATTGACTCATTACATGCAACTTTCCGCGCTCTTGCGCCCGCACCTTACCTGTATTTTGAAATCAACTTTCATCGATTTTCCAATCACTGACGTATTTGCCTGTACCCCGTTCCCATATAATAGTACTTGCCTGGGAGAATTTATCGAACGCACTCTCACCAGCTCGTCTTCTAAAAATGTGTGCTGATTGTAGAACTGCTGTTCGTAAACACTACGACGGCTATTCCAATTAGACCAGCCAAAGTCATTCTGCCGACGCACGCCACATTAAACTGCGTGTATTGGAAGGCAGGCATTCCAAGCAATATAATTTGAAGATGTCAGGTTCTTTGGGAAGAGTATGAACTTTATTAGTGAACTTTCGAAACTGCTTCCGCAGCGCTTCGTCAGACTTTTGGGTTATGTACAAAAGCAGTTATTTATTCAAACCGTATCGAACAAGTGATTCCGTGGTTAGCCGAAGTTTGCGCCAATGGGCGTCAATGAAATTTCCTCATGTAGTTGCGGATGCAAATACATTGGGCGCACGCAAAGGCAGTTGGCAGTTCGGTCAACTGTACCCATGCCAAAGTGGCTGTTCGGGGCAGAAAATAAGGTACCCAGGAGTTCAATCATGAAGTCCCTAGCGGCCAAACGGGGAACCCAATGACTGCATTTAAGGTCCTATGTCGGGTGACGACTGGGCGTCTCCTGCGCTTTGCCGCGGCCGCTGCAATGCGGTGGACAAAACTGGAACTCTGTAATCAGCTGGATCACGTGATCAACCTCGTACTGTCTTGGTAAGGGACGATACTGACCATAACTCCATTCCCACACCTGTTCTCTCATTTCCTCCGCCTGACTGACTGCCATCTCGCGTGCTGAATTTTAATTGTGCTCGACATGTTTTCACCGTAATGTAAACTCGCTTGCCTAGATAACTTCCCTCCTCCTCTGTCCCCCTCGCCGTGTGCACCCGTATATCAGACCAAAAGTCCCTGTTTTATTTACCTATCATGTTTCATCCCTCTAGGCCTATCTCTGATTAAACAGTTCCCCTTATCTTATAAATACGGAATGACCGTGTGCAGTTGAATAAGAGAGCACGAAATTTCATGACGTCAATAAATCCTGCATGTTTCGTCGCCTTTGCCTTGTTCATATCGTAGAATCAGCGGCAGAATTAACAGTTAACTCTCGCAACCTCTGATCGTGCGAAAATCGTCTATCCGCGCGCCCGTGACGTACGAGCTATCTGGCTCATTCTGGCAGAGTTGTGGCACTGCATTTTACTTCACAGATCACCGTCATGCATTCGTTTTGCCCGCCCTCCCACTTCTCAGCCCATCTTTCCAATCTTCCCGCTCTTCCAGTCGCGTCCCAGTTAAATCAAAGGTGTCGAATTAATTCCGAAGTCCCGGCGCACGATTCTCATGGCCAACGATCCTCTGTTCTGGGCTGCAGTCATTTCCACAGGCTGCAGCTTTTCTCCTTGATTATCCAAATTACCCAGCGCACTCTTACTACCTGAAGCCTCCATGAATTCAAACAACCATGTTAGGAGTTTTCTTCACTTTTTTTCTATCCACGATATGTATGTATCTACTGGACTTCCTTGACAGCTTACAATCAGTTACAACTTCAGCAAATCTCTCAGAGGCTGAACAGTGCAAGATTCACAATAGGACTGTGGAAGTCTTGAACAACAGAAACCAGTTCTGAACACTGTTTCGAGATGAGAAGAAGGCATTAAATTAACTTAAAACGTGACAACCTATTATCATTCTACTCATCGTCAGAGCCTTCTCCACCCCCATCCTGAACGAAACCAACTGCTCGGAGAAGGACGATTCAACACATGAACTTCTGATTGACGACCCTACAGCATTATAGAACTTCTATAATAAAAAACGCTGAACTGCTGTATAAGAAGGAAACAAATCTCAGGAGTTCTTTCCAATTTCCTGCAACAGGATGAACGCACACTTTCCAAGATACATGGGCCTCATGAAGGCCGTCCACTGCGACTGATGGCCTTCCTAATCGGTGCACCAAATTACAAGACCTCCAAGTGACTACTGCGCCAACCACACCCGCTTCAAAGGAGTTCCTAGACCAACTAAAGGAATGTGAGTTACGACATATGCGATAATGTCATCATTCAGTTTGACCTCGCTCTTTGTTTCGATTCTGTTGGACTTAACAAGACGCTGTATCGAGGAACTTCTTCAGGTCTGCATCACTGATGAGCCTGCCAACGCTTTACTCCAACTCCTAGATCTTTGCTAAGGGACCGACTTTTCCTCCGCCAGAAAATGCCATCGGCAAATATACGGCACTCCTATGGGTTTACCAGTATTTGACCTCCTGGGAGAAGTCATGATTCAGATAACAGAAGCTATGGCCCTTCCCAAAATTTACCCAAACCTATGGCTGTGCGATATGTAAGATGTGGTTATGTAGCCGCACCTGATGGACACAGTACTGTTGACCGTCCTAATTATTTTATGTTGGTGTGATTATGTTGGCATGATGTTGCTGTGCGTTGCGGTGGGTGTTCTGTTGGCGGCCTTGTTTCTTTGTTGCCGGTCTAACTTTTTTGGTCCAATGCCGGAGGTCCTTCTTAGCTTTCGGCCCCTCGTCTCCTTCTAACTTTCGCATTGGATGTTTCAGGGTTAGAGTTTAGGGCTGCGGTTAACAATTAGGGTTGGGGTTAGGGTTAGGGGAACTATTTATCAACCATTCAGATTATAACCACGCATTCCTAACGACTTTTCTTTTGCATACACTTACTTGACCTTGTCGCCCGGAGTTCCCCGGCCCCAATTGTAGCCCCCCCCCATTACCACCGGTCTCGTGTTTCGGATGGCAGGAGTTTGTTTACCTGAGGCGCGGCTGCACAACCACATCTGACGGTGTGATGTACATGACACGCCTGTCAATTTCAGCAAAAATCGGGTAATTCTGCCCCAAATGAGTTTTAATTCTGCGTTTTCAGAAGTTGGCGAAATTTCCCACTCCTGAATGTCCTTGTAAATCGAAAGACTGACAGATCACTTCATGCACAAGCCCACTGCAAAGAGATATATCCAGAGGTCATCTAACATTTTGTGAGAAACCACTTCGTCCCTTACTAACCGAGTTCAGTCAACGACCCTCTGAATCGAGCTAAAAAGGCGATGCTCTGATCAAGAAAGCTATCAAGCGGAAATAAAATGCCCTTTCAGGATATGTTCCTAAAATGGCTT